>JAIUZE010016718.1:0-32961 GCA_022085475.1 Heliosperma pusillum
CACATGTATATCTTTATGTATGCATGCTTATCTTTTGTATTTCCTTTTATGTACGTTTAATGTGATATGGCTGGGAGAACCCGGAGTTACTCCCCACTAACTGTGGCGTTCATGTTTTTCATGGATGAACAGGTTGCTTGATTGGATGGCTTTTTGCTTATGTTATTTTGGGTTCGGGTGTGAGCTAGCGGGCGTTGTCCCTGGATGAAACACCTCTAGACGTTTATTAGCTAGTTTGCTAATCACTTTGATATTGATAACATTTTGAGAGACTTCGTCTCTTTGTAGTATATTCTATTTTGTTTGTAATTATTTGACATTCCTCGTATTTCTATCTTGCATGTAAAAAGTTTCAAAAACATCGTATTTTCCGCTATATAATTCACATGCTTGTTATGTTTTATTTCCGCATGCGCGAGGGTTTTCACATAATTGACCCGTTTTTCTTTGAGAGCTAGAAGCGGCTAGTTGAGCCATTTGTTGTTCTAGCATATTGATTCCGGCATTATGACTTTGATCATTTTTTAAAGTTGAACCAACATTTCTGATTGGGTCTTAGCCAATTGCATTACCAAGGCTTCAAGTTTACCTCCCCCTTGCTTGTTTTGTTGGACATTTTGGGGTGGTGGAGCTTGGTTTGATTGAGAGTTTTGTATTGGTGGCCTTTGTTGGTAGTTTTGATTTTGATAGCCCGGTGAAAAATTGAACCTTTGTTGCGGGACATAGGCATTTTGTTGAGTTTGAGGCACAAAATTTGGTTGGGGAGGAGGATTAAGCACATTGTTGCTTTTGTTAGATAAGTTGGGGTGAAATTTTGTGTTTGAGTTGTAAATATTTGAAAATGTACCCGGTGGATAAGAATTTTGCTTAAAAGTTTGAAAAGCACATACCTCCTCCATAGTAGCTTGGCATAGAGTGGATAAATGACCCGCACCTCCGCCAATTACGCAGACAACAATTTGGCAAGTGGAAGACACGACATTGAGTTGATTAACCGCACTTTGAGCCTCTAACTTTTCTTGGAGCAAAAGGATTTGAGTTTTCAAAATTTTAGTGTTGGAAACTTCTTCTCTTCCTTTGATGGGTGTACTTCAAGAATTGACATATTGGGCATCATGGATCGCCATGGATTCGATTGTGGCATGAGCAATATCCGTGACAATTTGATCAAAACGCCCATTGTTGGCGGAATCAAAAATTCGTCGGCATTCGGCACAAAACCCATTTTAGAATTTTATGGCAAGGAACCAAGAATCCAATCCATGATGTGGGCATTGCCTTTGTTACTCTTTGTACCTCTCCCAAGCTTCATATAAGCTCTCAAGAGCTTGTTGACGGAATCCCGTGATTTGGCACCTCAAGGTTTGAGTTTTTTCAGGTGGAAAAAACTTTTGATAGAAGGTAAGAGCCAATGTTTCCCAATTTATGATTCTCATGGTGGTGCGATCAAGGCTACTGATTCATAGTTTTGCCTTCTCCTTCAAAGAGAAAGGGAAAAACATTTCCCTAATTTGGGCTTGAGTGACACTCGTTTGTCGAATCACGGAGCAATAGTCAGAAAAGTTTTGCACATGCAAATTGGTATCCTCCAAAGGACTTCTCCAAATTTCTTCCTCTCCACAAGGATAATGAAAGCCGGTTTGATCTCGAAGTTGGGGCAGTAATTTGAGTAGTAGTGATACCGGCTTGGAGTGATCGGAAAGTTTCACCATCTTCTTAGTTGGTGATGGTGGTGGTGGTGATGATGAACTAGAAAACTACCCCTCTTCAAGATTTTCAAGATCGTGTAAGTAAGACTTTCTTGCACTTTCAACTTGCAAGGTAGAAGCGGCTTCGTTTACTTCTTTTCAAAATCGACGTCCTCTACGAAATCTTTTCTCTGGCTCGGAATCTGGTGAAAGTAATTCTTCCTCACGAGAAGACCTGGGCATAAGGTAATAATCTTCAAGGAAATTGTAAGTACGGTCTCAAGGAATAAGTGTTCCCAAAGACAAGAGAAAAATAAGATAGAAATCTACAAATTAAAAACAAAATAAAATTGTGCTCCCCGGCAACGGCGCCAAAATTTGATAGGCTATGTCGCACACCTAATCAAAGATAAATTTCCCTTGACACAAATTAATGTAGTATGAGTGTTCAAACACAAGGATACGGGAATAACGCTATGAATAGACTTCTATCAAGCTTAGTTTAACGATTGGTTAGGTTTAATGATTAGCTAAAACATTGTAAAATATATAATTAAAAGAATCATGGGAAGTTGGGTCACCATGCAATTGCTTTGTATTCATGTTAAAACATGGAATAAATAACATTGTTAAATGTTTAGGCTAAAGACACCCACCTCTCGATATTAGTGTCAACCTTAGATCGGGTCCTAGAGAACATTCGTTATGACTAGGCCGTCCTACCACACATGCTTAGTCTAATCCGATTCCGTCCCTCTCGACCTATAGAACGAATTAAAAAACTTAATCGATGAATATGGACAATAAACAAAGATTAATCATGATGATACAAACATGTGATATTTTCATATATTAGTCATGCATGGCTCCCATAAACCCTAGACAAAGGGTATTATTCACTCATATTTAGAATAAAACTAACAATGGTGTATGAGATGCTAAATGTGGTAAACATGGTTAGATGAAATAGCATAAGTTATAAACGTGCTAAATGATAACCATAGTGAAATGCAAATATCAAACTAATAAAACAATGCTAATAATAATACGGTAATGAAGAATACAATAATGAAATGAACAAGTATCGAAATTACCGCAACAAAGGGACTTGGAACTTAAACAAGAATACTATAACCAAATGATTAAGGAAAGATTGTATTGAATTGTAACCAAATTCTTGAGTAAAGTAAGAACAAAATGTTTAACAATATTAAAACTAAATATGAAAACTAAGAGAGAAATTTGTGTACTTATGCTAAGGAAAATGTATGGAAATGAGTCCTAAGTATGTGAGAAATATGTCTTCCTAAGTAAAGGAATTAGGGGAATCAAACCCCGATCGGCGACAGGCCACCCCAATCGGGAACGTGGGTTTCCAGGTTAATTCTCTTAAAGGCCTCGATTTAATGCTTGAGGAATCCAAAGCCTTGTCTTAATTCGTCTTTAATCTTCGGATAAACACATCATTTAGCATTATGAGCATCCAAAGTTGAGCATCCTATGTTGAGTTTGTGAGCCTCCAAATCTTGGGCTTCCTTTGTGACTTCATTTAATGCATAGACCTACTTCACAATTATTGGGCTTCTCATTCCCATAATCATCCTATCATGATCCAACTTGCTTATACTAGCTTAGTGTTCATGGTGTTTGCTTAAAATGATAGAAAAAAGCATTCAAGTGCTTCATTCCTAGAAAACGTGACAAATACAAACATACACCTCGAAAACGCAATTAGCTCACAAATTTACTAATTAAAGTACAATAATCGTGTCAAATTGAGCAAAAATAGGGAGTAAAATTAGTGGACCATAACTAACCTCGTGGCCACCCAAGAAGCCAATTTCGGTTGGAACCGCTTCAAGGTGCTTGTTGAGGACCGCTTTTACCCAAAAGAACTCAAGCAAGAAAGGTTGAAGAAATTAATTGATCTCAAGCAAAGAGACATGTCGGTTCAATAATTTACTATTAAGTTTAACAAGCTTGCTCATTTTGCTCTAAGGCTTTTCAAGGATGATGAGGATCGAGCTTTCTACTATCGTAAGTTGAGTGCTTTGTTGGAAAGCAAAGTGAGGAGAAGCTCCGTGACCTTTGTGGAGCTCTATGATGATGCTATATGGGCCGAGAATTATTTGAAGTTATCAAATCTGAGGCCAAAGCTAAGGCTCTTTCCTCTTCTTCTTTCACTCCCTGCCCAAACTTCTATGGCAAGAGGTCGTTTGTTCCTTCTTCTTCCCCCGATTTTGCCAACAAAAGGAGTTTCATTCCAAGGAACCAAACCCCGCTCATGCCAATACCCAAACTAACCCTCATGTGAATGCTCAAGCTATGGTTCCGGCAAATGTTCAAGCCGAAGGTCGCCTATGCAACCGTTGTAGGAAGCCGTACCACTCTGAAGTTGCATGCTATGATAGACCCTTGATATGCTATTTTTGCAACAATTCCGGTCATCGCTTCAACGATTTTCCGGATAGGAGACTCCCCAATGATAAGCCCAAGGGATCCATCTTTGTCTTGAGCCGTACCGAGGCCGATGCTCATCCCGAGATTATCACCGATATGTTCTCTATTATAGATAAACCATGTTTTGTTCTCTTTGATACCGACGCTTCTATGTCCTTTGTATCATCGGTATTTGTAGATAATTTAACTCTTGAGTCTACTTATAGTGAGGATACCCCGGCTCCATATCCTTACCTTCCGGAGAAATCAATTCGTGTTCCCTTGTTTATCCCGATGTACCTATTCGCATTGGAGAAACAATCTTTCCCGCTAACCTTCTTAGATTCCCTCTTGGTGAATTTAATGTAATTTTGGGTATGGATTGGTTAGGTAAGTATCATGCTAGTTTTCAGTGTAGATATCAAAAGATCTTTCTTAAGAATCCTTTAGGAGTCCGTGTAATCTATAAGGGAAGCTATTCCCGAATGGCTGTGAAATTGATTTCGGCTTTGAAGTTGGTAAGTATGGTGAGGAAGGGTCACCAAGCTTTCTTATGTGTGGTGACATCCTCCCCCGCTCCTTTACCTAAGATTTAAGACGTACCCGTGGTACATGACTTTCCCGATGTATTCCCCGAAGATTTGCTCGGGATTCCTCTCGAGCGTGATTTGGAGTTTTCCATTGACCTTCTACTCGAAACCGATCCAATTGCCAAAGCCCATTACCGCATGGCTCCTACCAAATTGAAGGAGTTGAGAAAAAAACTAGATGAGATGATTGAGAAAGGATTTATTCGCCCGAGTGCCTCACCTTGGGGTGTTCTCGTGCTCTTTGTGAAGAAAAAGAATGGTTTTATGAGGCTTTGTATCGACTACTGTGAACTTAACTGAGTTACAATAAAAAAACAACTACCTTTTTGCCAAGAATTGAAGACTTGTTTGATCAACTTAAGGGTGCTTCTACATTTTTGGAGATTGATTTGAGATCCGATTACCATCAAATCCCCCGTTCGTGAGTCCGATATTCCCAAGACCGCTTTTATACAAGATATGGTCACTTTGAGTTCAAGGTGATGCCATTTGGGTTGAAGAATGCTCCTGCTATCTTGATGGAGCAAATGCTCTTGTTATGTTCGTTTTAATGTGATTAGGCTGCGAGAACCGCGAGTTACTCCCCCACTGACTGTGTCATTCATGTTTCATGAATGAACATGTACTATTCCGTGCTTCGTTTTTTGGGTTGAGACCATGTGAGCTAGCGGGCATCATTTTTTGACGTTTTACCTTTTCGCTTGACTCTAGTTTACTAGACACATCGTCGTTTGAGGGACATTGTCTCCCTTTGTAGCAACTTTACTTATTGTTGTTTGCTTGACGATTCCTCGAATTATTTCCTTTCATGTAAAAGTTTTAAAAATCTATTATTTTTATGAATACTTTACACGTTGTGCTTGATTTATCTTTCCGCATTTTCGAGGGTTGTCACAGTAAAAAAAATAGTGATTCGGACGTCATAACGTCGAAAAAGCACCCCAGGAGGTCACCCATCCCCTGACTACTCTCACCTGAGCACGCTTAACTGTGGAGTTCTTATTATGACCTTCCAAAGATGAAAGTTAATTTATTGGTATAATTAGAACTTTGAATTCTGTCAAAATGATTGTTGTCTTTCAAAAACTATATTAACTATCACTTGAAAATAAAAGTGTTACATGATTTACATATTTTTCTGAAAAATACATTATTTTGGCCAAAACACTTCAGTTTTTGATGTTGACTTCTCGGCTAATGATTTTGAGTCATTTTTTTGCCGAAATCAACAAAAATATTTTTCTCAAGAAGGTAATTTAATCATCTTATCCTTTTTTTTCATTAATTTAGTGACATTCTAATTTTAATTTCTCTTTTATCAATCTTTTCATTTTACTTTCTACGCAAATTAATTTCTATAACCGTCGTAAGTACGACGAGAAAGACGTGAGAAATTACTCTTTTCTAAAAATAAAAAATAAAAAATTATAATCTACAAGTGTTAACCAAAATTGGTGACTTTATGCCAAAATAAATAAAAAACATTGTTCTACTCCAACCATTCAACTTTTATCTTCCTATTTCAATATAATACTCCTCACATATATTGGAGAAATGTGAAGATAAAAGTTGAACGGAGGTAGCACAATAGAATTCCTTATTTTATTTTATTTTTCATTTTCTTAAAGCTTAAATAAGAAATTACTCTTCTTTAAAATTCAGTTTCTATAAGTACTTCTTATAAACACATTACTAAAATAACTCCTTTAAATTAAACTTTAATAATAAAAAAAAATTGTTTCTCGATCAACTCTAAATTTTTATGTTACTCCATCTTTGTTTGAACTTATTCCGTTTGTCACTTAACCAATTTAAACTTTGAAACGTATGATTATTAGACAAATGGAGAATAAGTTCAAAACCAGTTATAATAAGTCACCTGAATCGCATTTGAAATCAATTTGATGATCAAAGTGTATTTTACACGATTAATTTTAGGAAAAAAAAATTATAAAAGAAAGTAACTTCGATCTAACTACTTTCTAATCTTATTTCTTATTATACTTGATCGAATATTCATTCAAACCTTTTATATTATTTATAAAACGGATTTTAAATTACTATAATATCTATCTTATTTTACCCCGTGATCGCTTATTTTCAACATATTTTTTTTTTCTTTATTAATTTATTAATTTGTTGAAGTTTATATTTTATTTTCATTTTCTTAGCGTACTTATTCTATTTAATCATTTTTAAATCTAATTCTCTCTTTTTTTTTCTAAAACATTAACCAAACTTTATTTTTCACAAAGTAAATTTCATCTCTTTTTTTTAATACAAAAATATTAAAATAAAGTTATATATCAATTTTTGATTGAGATAGTTTAATAATATATTAGGTTTTGATTTCTAAATTAGAGATAATAAATAACTAACTTATTTAATTTGATATGTTATATTTTTAAACGTGATAAACCCTTTTATGAATATTTTTCAAGATTATAAATTATAAATTAAAATTAATAAAACAAATTAACATAAACTCACAATTTTCATAAACATAAATATTTATTTATATAAATTTCTAAATTATCCTTGTGATGAAATCAAACGATTAAAAAACTTCTGATTTGTAATAAAATAAAAACCAATACCAAATTTTGTGTATAATTTTAGAAAAGTTTCAATGTTATTAGATAAAATAAAAGAATACCAAATTTTTAATAAATAATCAAGTATTTTAAAAATTTTATATCTAAATATACATTGATATTATCTATATTTGTCTAAATTTCATTCACCATTTGTATTTTTTTTTTTTAAAAAACAAGGTTTACGTTGTACTTAACATAAATATATATTAATTCAAGTCTTGAGAAATTTCGCCACGGTGTTTGTTAATTCGTGGCTAAGCAAATGAATTGCCATGGACCAGATGTATGTCGTGGCTAAAAAAAATATGTGCTACGGAACAGTCGTGGCTAGGTATACTTTTGCCACGGGTCCGATATAGTTCCTGACTAAATTAATTATTAGCCACGGATGTTGCCAAATTTGTGGCGCAAGTGACTTTTTGCCACGGGAAAAGTTTTCCCGTGGCATAAAATGTTTCTAAATTATTGAAAGAAATTTTTCCCGTGACTAAGCAAAGTTAAGCCACGAATTATAAATTTTCGTGGCATAAATCGTGGACAAGTGTCAGTTTGTTGTAGTGTTCCTTGTCTGTTTATTGGTGATATTTTTAACGGGATGTTGTGTATGCCGGGGTTAAGTATATTGTTGTTTGGTCTAGAAAAATCCTTAAATTTGGTTGTTGACTTAAATTTGGTAAATGTAACTTTATCAATCACAATCAGTTTTGCTTCAACTCAGTTTCAAATTAAATACATTCTTGAGAAAGACGTTGTCTCGTATTTGCAATACATTTGTATAAGCTACACTCGTCCTACAAACCCAACTTATCTAATTGATCTCACAAATACTCTTGCCAGGATATTCATTCTCGAGCAAATGACGGATGAACAAATAAGGGAAGCTCTTAAGGCCACCGCTGTCCGGGTTAAAGATTTTGTGTGGTTAAAAAGTCCAACAACCGTTGATCTATTACCGTCAGTCTACACGATTACCGAACAACAGCCGACCAACTAACAGATATTTTACCACGTTTGTATATCAAACTTAGAAAATCTTGGACTCTTTGTTTAATCATTAGTCGTAAGCAGATTATTAGCATTAAGTAGTACTTATTAGTAGTAGATGTTCCAATAACACAACTACTGTAGTATGTGTTATTATTTTTGTATTTATTTACCATGTCTGATTGAGTAGTCTAGTTTTCGTATTAACGTTTTATTTTATATTTCTGATAAGAAAGAGTCATATTTTTGCATGTTCTATGATTATAATGTATTAACCATTACTAGCTTTCTACTTGTCTTATTCGCTTTTTAATCATTTTCCAAAACATTTTCATTTTCATTTTCTTTTGCTTTGTGGGTAAAAAAGAAATATAAATTAGGTAAACAATAACTTTTTATGAGTTATCGAGTAAAAATATCAATTCACAGTTCGTACCCTAGTATTTTATTTTGAGCAAGCTAAAGTTATCACAAAAATATTGTTTATTTGTTATGAATTTAGGAACATGCAACAATAAATGAAAGTATTGTATTGTGTTAGAAAGGAAAACAAGGGTGAAAGGTTACAAGCTAGCTTCTTCCCTAATTCTTCCTTATAAGTTCTCTTTCCTTATTTTTCTTATAAAATAACACAAATAAATTTGTTGGTATTAGAATACGAGATAATTGTAACCTACATCTCCACAACTTCGAATACATGATAATTTTACCTGTATGTCTACAAAATTCGCAAAAAATATACTACTTGTAAATATTATTTCTATCGTTATTTTGAATCTTCTATAAAATATTGATATCGCGTATTTAGGGAAATTGTAACTTTTGTTAATGCATCCAGAAAGGTGATGCTCTTCATATTTTTGACTTTTGGTATCTCTTTTGTTATTATTTCCGACTCAAAATGTCTATTTTATTTGCTACTTATTTTCATAACAATCGTACCTATTGTATCTTACATTATAACCTTTTTTAATTAGTAAATCATTTAATAGTAAACATACCTATTTTGTTAATTTTCGTGTCATTTTTCTATCAATTTGTAATTGGTCTCTCGATAAGTTTATTAAGAGACCGTCTTTCATGAGATTTACTAAATAACTAAATACTCTGTACCTTTTATTGCACGAAAATAAAAATTGAAGAGGTCATTAATCACATTTTTCAAAATCTTATTAAGAGACCGTCTCTCGATAAGTTTATTTCTCAACTTTTCAAAATCAACATCATGGTCATTAATCACATTTTTCCTTTCATACCCCGAAAAAAAAATTCAATAGTTGTGTGATTGGTGTACTTGTCTTTGTATTTGGCTTATAGTTATCATCATGGCTATCTCCAAACGCCGATAAAGTATCTTTGGAAAAAAAATTGTGTTCACCTCTATTTTTCTTGTCATCTCACATAATTATGTCGTAGAAAACTCGTTTAAAAATAGTAGGCTTTGTACAAGAGATTGGGTAAATATAATGAGCGTTTTGTTTTTTATTAGCCTTACTTGTCAGTGTTATTCTTTGTCTGTTTATTGCTGATTTTTCATCGAGCTATTGTGTATGCCGGGGTTAAGTATATTGTTGTTTGGTCTGCAAAAATCAAACTTGGTTGTTGACTTAAATTTGGTAAATGTAGATAATGAAATTGTCACCATTTTTAATAGAACGTAATCATTTAGTGATAAAATGTTATAACTAATATTGTCACTCTTAAAAAAATGTAATATTTACATTTTATTAGAAAATAGTTATATTTAATCGTAAAATGGTGTCAATTAACCCGTCTTTATTTAAGACGGATTTGGTATTGAATGGATAAAGCTTGGTTAGAACTAGTACAACAAAAAAGCAAAAAAAAAATGTCAGTTTAGCTAAAATTATCCTAGTTACCAAGAAATGATGTTCCTGAATGGATAAAGCTTGCTTATCTTGTTTACTACATTAGTTTTATTTTTAGTATCAAACGTATGGACTTATTACGAATTAAATGAATGTGCTGAAAAAGCTTCTAATTAATTCTAGTGTCATCTTGTCTATATTAACTTATGCAATTTTTATCATATGAGATTGTTTGGTTGTATTTTTTTTTTTTCTTAGTTTCACAAAATCGGAAACTACAACTTATGAACACTAAAGAAATGACTTATGCAGACATTCTAATAATACTCATAAATCCATACTATTTCAGAATTGCTACAGATAAATGCATAACCAAACAAGTTTGCCGTCCCTCGACTACAACAAATTTGGCACTTGGGGCATGAATTATCCCAAGAAAATTACAATTCGTGGCTAAATTTTGATTAGCCAATGAAAAATTTTCTTACAATAATTTGGAAAAAATTTATGCCACGGGAAAACTTTTCCCGTGGCAAAAAGTCACTTGCACCACACATTTAGCTACAACCGTTTCTAATTATTATTCTCCCCACGAGTGTGACATTCCTCGATAAACGCTAAAATAAAACAAACAAGCATGTATAGAAAGTGCGGAAAATAAGAAGTTTTAAAAACTTTTACATGCCAAATACGAGGAACCGTCAAAACAAAAGAAAACAAAGTAATGAAAGTACAACGGTGAAATAAGGTCCCTCAAAACAAGGTCTAGTAAGTCTAGTGAAACTTGAATCAAACGGTAGGGTCTAACGTCTACACGGCGCCCACTATCTCACTCGGTAAACCCCAAAAAAATAAGCATAATCATCAATCAACCTGTTCATTCATATAAAACATGAATGCCACAGTCAGTGGGAAGTAACACGGGCTTCTCCCAACCATATCACATCAAAACGCATATAAGCAAGTATAAAAACATATAATAACATGCATACATACAGATCATGATAAACATAATTAAAATAATTCATAATAACCTTATCTAAGTATATGAATTGTTCGTTATATCATCGTCATACAATATCAACTTGGGGAAGACTCCCCTTGACAACCACATACGCACTAAGGGCTTGCATCTCACCATTAGCGACATTAGCGACATGTGTTTGAGAAGGTTAGGGACTCAATCATACAACCAAATCACGAACATCCAACGATTATAAATATTCCATTCAAGATGTGGTCAATTATAAGCAAACACACTCTCACGCTAAATTACACGCACTAGCATCTGCACTATTTAAGTATGACCAAACATGTTCACGAGATAAACATTTCCCTTGAACCGTATACGATAAACATTTCGTATACTCAAGACTCTAATCCTCCCGGTAGGATGGCACAATATGGAGGTCCTAGTCTAAACCTGGCCAGACTCTCGGGATAAACCCTCCCGATTCGACATGCAATAAACCCTCGCATCCAAGACTCGATTCTTCCGGCTAAACCCAGACGGAAGCGAGTACCTCATATTCGGCTAAACCCGCTGGAAATAGGCGGAAAGAGTACAAGCATCATCCTCCGGCTAAACCCTCTCGGAAATGAGGTCAAGAATAAACAAGCAAGTACGCTACATGCAATGACACCACCTCGCAAGGATACAACATTTGACGGCTGGGTCGATCAACGCATTGCGTTCGCCTCCCAACAACGTCGTTATATCTCAACTAAACAAATGCAACAAGCATCAAGGTTGTACCCCTATTGCCCCGACATCAATTCTAACGAGTATAGAGGTGTAACCGGAAAATGAGAGTTCAAAACATCCAATACACAAGACTCAATCCATTACTCAAGGCATAAGTGACTAAAAAGGGGAGAAATGTTAAAACCATCACTAAACTTGTGAGAAAGGCATAATATAAATGTAACAATGATAAACATGAGTCAATACGTGATACATAAGCATTAGACCAAGTTTAAGAGTTATAAAGAATAAGAAACATAGATCCCATCTCAAAACAACAAGTTTGGAAACGAACTAAAACATGGGTTAAGTTTAAACGATCATAAGTATAGTTCTAGACATGCAAATGCAAATATTCCAAGTGGAGGTGATAGCTAATTCTCTTACGATTGCACCGGTAGGTCACAAGCTCTAAACAAGCAAGTAAAGAAGGAGGGATATGATCATTTTACGAAAAGGGGTCAAGTGCATGGGGTCCCAGCGGCCGGGTACCCGGCTGGGACACACGGGCCAAACCGAGAAATAAGGGAAAATAGGTGGGGCTCCCAGCCGGTCGGGGGGGGGGGGCACCCGGCTGGGGCACGCGTATGTTATCAATTTAGCATTTCAATACAGGGTGTTCCCACTCGGTTAGGGGGGCGGCAGCCGGGTACCCAGCTGGGGCACGCTCATGTTACAAATTTAGCATTTCAATACAGGGTGTTCCTAACAGGTCAGGGGGGCGGCGGCCGGGTAACCGGCTGGGACACGCATTACTCCAAACTCACCCAAATTAAACAATTTTGATAGAGGGAACTCCGAGCCGGTTGGAGGGGCGGCGGCCGGCCACCCGTCTGGGGCACGCATATGGCCGAAACACAACACAACACCAATCAAACTCAAATCTAATTTCACCCAATCCTTTTTACCAACATTACTCATTAACAAACCACATTAAATGACTCATATGAGTATCAAATCATTACATTCCATCATTTAAAGCATCATGAGACAACATTTATGACACTAACACAAATCTAACATAATTAATGAAGTGAATTTCACATTAACATAAATTCATAAAAGTTAAGCATATGAGATGAAAACCACATATAAATGAGTAGTAATCATGTAATCATGCTAGAACACAACAAAGAACTCAACTTTCATGTGAAATACTACTTCTAAACATGTAAACACGTAAGAGTGATATCTAGGTCTTCAATCTTCTCCTTCTTCTTCTTCTTCTTTTATCAAGAAATAGTCTTTGTCAAGGTAGAGCTTTTCTTACCTTAAAATAAAAAGGGAAGGAAAAGATGAAGAAAACAAGAAAAATTAAGAGGAAAGAGTAAGGAATTAGGGAGTTATGGTGGTTTTGAGTTGAGAGGTTTAAGAGGTTCAACAATGGAGTTTTCATGGTTTAGATGGAGAAGGTGAAGTGTAGTATGCTGAAAAATGAGGAGAGTTAATAAGTGGGTTTGGGTTTGTTTTATGAGGGAAAGAATGTAGATGGCCCAAATTCTCACTTGGGACTTTAACCCACTTAAAAATCCGAGTAGAACCCGATTATGTGCTTGATATACTGTCATTTCACCCTAATTTTCCACCCCTTTTTGTTTCATTTTGCATGCCTTTAACGCTCCCTAAGAGCGTTTCTACGTACGTGTTTTACCTAATTTTGTAGGTAAACCGTGTTTTTGTGCTTGATATAGTGTCATTTCACCCTGATATAGTGTCATATCGTGTTTTTGTAGGTAAACTGTCACTTTAGGCGATTTCTACCTAATTTTGATCGACAAAGAAGAAGGTGGATCACTCGGAGGACCCACGACATACCTTAAGGGGCCCCACATACCCTTGGGGGGCCCTACTCGACGCGCCAAAGCCCTCCTGAGTCAAGGCAAGCGAAACCGGGAAGGAAGCAACGAAGTCAAGCAAGGGAAGTAGGAGAAGGAGCACTTCACGGGCGTGAAAGGTATCTCACGGTCGTGAGATGCCTTTCCAAGAGTTAGGACTTTCTAGCAATTTAGCTCACGACCGTGAAACGCAGTTCACGGTCGTGACTTGCACGTGAAAGAAGGACTTGCCACTGCCACATATCTCACGACCGTGACTTGCAATCTCACGGTCGTGAGACACCTTTCACGGCCATGAAAAACATTTCACGGTCGTGACCTTGCCAGCCCATGAAGTCTTTCGAAGCCCATATTTCCTCCATTTTGTAAACCTATAAATAAGCCCTCTCGTGTAATTAAATGGCACAAAACCCAAGATCTGAAACTCTTATAGAATTAGTACTTAATCTTCCATTAATCTTTCATAATTAAGCTTATTAGTTGGTTAATTAGCAATTGAGACTTAGTTTAGTGTTGGAACTTGGTTTGTATTCAAAGATTTGTGACAAAATCTCGGTTATTATATCAAAGTTCTCACATTTTTCTAAGTTGGTATAATTTCTTTACTTAATCTAACCTTTAATTAATTTTTCCTTTCAATCCTTGTTATCTATTCATTGTTAATTAGAAGATGTTTATTGTTTGTGCAATCCTTAGTTAATATTGAATTTCATTTGATTATGAGTGAGTAGTAATCTTGCTAGGGTTATGTGGGGGATTATGTGTTCTAGTATGAATTAATGTGATATTTTTTGGGGTTGATAGTTGATTATTGTCTTGTCTCCATCCTATGCTTATAACATGTTTGATGAAATGCTTATGTGAGTTTGCATGATTCTCTTGCTCGTTTCGAATACCATAAGATCGAAAGTCATGTTATTTCATAGAACTGCAAGTTTGGCAAAGCGTATCTAGTGACGCGATAGCTAGTTAGAGTCGGTTTGAGGGAGAATTGTAAGATCGAAAGCCTCAATTCACTTTCCTAGACTAGACGACCCTGAAACTATTAAACCCGACTTTTTCACCCGACCCATACCACCCATATGAACCCACTCACCCTAGTTTTCTCACTTATTTGATAAAAATCCAATCTTTCTTGTTTTAGACTCTACTTGTTGTTTTTATTTGCCTTTAATTATTGTTATTTAGTTTAGTCAACAAACCCAAACCCAAATTACATTGTGACCTTGAAAGAGATTTAGTAAACTAACCGTCCCTGAGACCGACACTCTTACCACACCACTTATACTTACATCAAATGGCGTTGTTGCCGGGGACGGTGTATGTTTAATTTGATTGTTTTTAGTTTGCCGGGGACGATAATAAAGTCGTTTTCATACTTAAAGTTGTGGAATTTAAACGGTCATATGTTAATAAAATAGAGTTAATAATGGATCTATTATCTATAGTATATCAATTTATATAAATTCTTGTAATGAATAATCATGCATTATTAACAATGCTCTGATGCCACAAGTTAAATAATTTATGCTATTACATTACCCTAAGACCTTTAATTACATGATTATCATAAGTGAAATTCTATTGTTAATTATACTAGAACAAACATCCGGACAACATGATGATAAACTTTGTTGATAAATCCTTCATAGATAAATGAGGTTTATCTTCCTTTGCCTATTAAACCTAAATGTATGTGTTTTGATCTTTTTGTGGATGAACTTTGTAATGGGAAAAGCTCAATATTTATAGGTTGGGAGAGGATCAAATTTCACATCTTACAACATAAAATTAACCTTCCATCAAGGTTAATTAAGAGTGAAACTTACCCTCTAAATTGTAACCATTTCATTTTAATAGCAAATCAATTTCGAAACATTTTCATCTAGTTTTAGCATTTTTATCATTACTTTTGATAGTAAAATAATAACATTCTTTTATATTGATACATATTGATAAAAGAAACACTCTTCTGCTGTGAAAACTTAATGTGGATGCCCATAAGGCACATGTATTATGAGCACTTTTAAATGTCTTTAAATGTATGTTTCTAGATGGGTCTTTCTAGTGTCCTACGTCATAACTCCCATTTCATCTCTTCTATATATATCTCATTCTACTAATGAGAAATATGCATCATTTCTATCATCATCTTCTCCATATATTATAACACTACATATTATAACACGTTATCAACATGAGTCTTAACCAATCGAGCAAAAAGAAATTTTGTCCATACTTCATATATTATTAAGATTTGATAATCAGGAGGTTCATATCAAATTTTATTATTTTAGCAAAAAAAAGGTACGTCTCAATACTATTATTATGATTTCATTTTTAAATCATATATGATAATATGTTAAACCTTTCATAAACCCATATTCAATATGCAATGAGACCGGTACAAAACATCATATAAAGTGATATTCAATTAAAGTTGTTAATTGATAAAATCAAATTTATGCTTAACAAGAACAACTGACATATAATTCTAATAACAGTCACATTTAGGCAATTTTTAATCATTAATTGATGTGGGTTAGTCAACTTATATACCAATCGCATATAGAGTCTAACTTATAGTGACATGAAGAAAAAAGCTATATATATCTATTACGACCAATATTATATTTATGTGAGGATAATAATATTACTTTGTACTCCCTCACATCCAAACCAAAGGTTACACTTACCTTATTTGTACCTTCCAAACCAAACTACCCATTTCTTTTCGGGTAACAAATAAGATCAACTACTCCTCATTTACCTTATATATTTACACAATATGTCATTACCCCACCTACCCAACTAACATTAAATACTCAAGTGGTCCTACTTCCATTCCAACACTACCCTTCCATTTTCAATGTTTTCTTAAAACTTGTGCTCCCACCCATGTAACCTTTTGTTTGGATGGGAGGGAGTATTTTATTGTGGTATGTTATACTCAGACCATTGTTTATAATGATTTTAAAGAAATACCCTTTGTTAATTATAGTAATGGTTTACTGAGTTTATTTGATGACTATATTGAATCATATTTAATCGAAGATATTGTTGCAAAATTCATTTAACTTGATGGAAATACGAACTTGATTGTAAACAATATAGAGAAGTATTGATTTTATTTGACAAATTTTATGTACGTTTATATACTCATTGTGTTCTTACAATTTACGACGGTGATAATTATGCAAGACATTAATTCACATTGATATGTTGTAGAGTCGTATAAGTATATGAAACCCGTAATTATAAAATTAATTTTAGATCCCTAAATTTCACTTTTGACAACTTTGTTTTGAGTTTTTGTATCATGAATATGAAATTACTATGGGAGATCGTTTATAATCTCCGTATGCCAATGGTTTGACATTGATTTAGTGTATGTTAATTATCTAACATGAGTTTTAGGAATTCTAAGAATTTATTAATACATGGCATGTTAATGAGAAGAGTATTAAACATTGAAACAAATTGGTTTGATTGATTCAGTTGCATCTTTATTTATTTCATTGGTGATAAATACTATGTGAGATAAACAAATTTACAGACATCAACCAATTTTCTTTCCCTGAAATTGATCAACTATAATATTATATTATGAAAGCACATCGATATTCCATACAACTCTCGTATGTATTATATATAGATACGGTAACTTATTTTGCGTGATGATGGTTGATTTTGTATGTTTATAGTATCATATTTATCAGATTACTCGGTCAATTTCCGCTTCTTTATTAATTATTATTTGAACCATATTAAGATTGGATTAGTTTTAAACCCGTGCAGAATTGCACGGGGTTGATTTAAAAATTTGACGAAATTCATTATATATATTGAAAAAAACTATAAAAGTGCACATAATTATAATTTAAAATATGAAATCACTATTATGCAGTATAAGGTAAATAAATATAAATAATTGTTTCACATAAGGCAATGATGAAATCATGTAATATAAGAGAAAAGTATACAACTTTAGCTACAAACATTTACGCGTACAAAGTATATTCAAGATACTGAATCCAATGCAAAACTTAAAGTGTCTTACATAAGTCGTTCCTCTAAAACTACTCATTCAAATTTGATATCTCTTTATTTAGAGATAGTTGGGTCGTAGCCTCGTAAAACTCGTGGAGTTTATACTTGTCGAAAATAAAATATTTGAATAACCCACATCCAAAATACTATTAACGTTACATGCCCCCTAGTATTATTCAAATATTACATATCTTTCAAGTCCTCAATCCTTTATAATCTCCAAACCTAAATAACTATGCGCCTCCTTCACTCTCTCTTGCTCTATCATAAAATTTATTTTCTGTACAAAAATCAATCATTCATTGATTTTTTGAAAACCCTACATTATGAGGATTCTTTACTCATATCTTACCTCACATTATTCTCTCAATACACCTTCATCTTTATATTGAATCATTTTGCAAACACAAAAGTGTCATTCTTAATTATTTTGAAGAAATGAAAAGTGGATACAGTAACTTGTGTCTATAATATTAAATGTTTTAACTCACTTATTTCGATTGAATTTTGATTTTTTTTTGTCAGTATGTATTATTAATATGATTTTTTAGTCAAAATTCTTTACTCATTAAATAAATCCGTCACTTTTTTTTTCATTATGTATTAAATGATTTGGTCATCCTTATTTCTTTCGAGTAAATTTAAGGTGGATTTTTTTTGGAGAAATGTTTTTTTCATGAAATCAATCAGTTTATTTTTATGTATTATTAATCTGATGAAAATATTTCTAGTTCCACTATTTTTACCGAATTTTATTTAATTTATGTGTTTTACATTTAAACAAAAAAATATTGTTTTTAAAGTGACTTTATTTTATAAGTAGCAATTTCTATTTAATTATCATAATTAGTGTAGGGTGTATAAAAAGGAGATAAGAGGAGAGAGAGTAATTAAATATAAAGAGGGAGGTGTGGGCCCTATTTCCTTTTTTCCACCCATGTTTCCAACGACCAATATGAGGCGTTCAAATGTTTCTACTTTTATGTATAGTAGATTAGTGTAAGGTGTATATAAACTAGATAAGAGGAGAGAGTAATCTACTATATACTAAAGAGGAAACATTTCCTCTCTTTCTATTGGTCACTCATTTTCAAGTATTAAACAAATTTGAACTAGGTGGAACCCCCACATTCTTACTTCATAATTAATTACCCTCTTTCATAATTTTGTTAAATAATTACTCTTTCTCTTTCATTCTTTCACCATCTTTCCTAAGTATAATTACATTTCAATAATTTTGCTTTAATGAATCTAATATGAAATCCTACATTACAACATCAACATACAAAAATTAAATGAACATCTAAAAAGTATAAATAATAATAAAAAATTGTGATAACCCATACAATTTTTAAAAACAATTTTAAAATTCTGGAAGTTGTGCACATTTGTCCAAAAGAAAATTTATACAATAAATAATAATAGGTAAAAGATAAAATATTATAACGAAAACTAAATGAGTCAGATCATTAGAAAAAAATTACTTATTGAAAAACAGAATACTTAGAAGAAAAAAAAAAATATGAAAATGGATGATTTCGGATTTAAAAGTATCCCGTGCATTTTTTTTTGCACGGGATTAAAACTAGTTAAATATAAAGAGGGAGGTGTGGGCCCCATTTCCTTTTTTCCACCCATGTTTCCAGCGACCAATATGAGGCCTTCAAATGTTTCTACTTTTATGTATAGTAGATGAGAGATATTTGAGATGCATAACTGATGAATAATCTTTCATATTTTCACATGACTTGACTATGTTTCTACTAGCAAATTGTGACGCCTATTCATTATTAGTTTATTACGTGAAAGCTATTGATATAGATATAATAGTCATTGCTATAATTGATATTAATCTGATTAAGAATTATTTATCGTGAACATGCTATATATTGTGCAAATATTTTTAGCACGATCATTGTCTTATCTATATTATAATGATTCGTGATGAATCCTCTCTTATGTTTATAAACTTGAAGTTGTATATATATCTATGGTCAACAAGTATTGAAAAGTGCATATCATATAATTTTGGACCTAAAGTTCTAAAATATTTATAAAGATGAGCAGATATTATGTCCATATTATAATTTTGGCCTGAAATTCAAAGTTTTAAAGGTGTATAATAATTTAACACCGTCGCTTCAATACATATATTCATATTGCATAAGTGTCTGAAAATGGCCATAAGTCCACATGTAAATGTTAGTAGCCAGAAGTCCACATCTATGATTTTATGAACCGCATTTGAGTTTCAAATGGATAAAGCGGTCTTTATTAAAGGGAAAATTATTTCTGAATTGATTCTTGTTCACCTGAAGTTGAACAGCAGTATATAAAACCTAAAATTTGACTCATTCCTTGAAGTAAATGAGACATCTTATATAGACTCTTCCTATAACAGAGATAGAGAAAATGACATATACGCCTAATATTGCGGGCTAAATTTAGCCTAATAATGCGGCATTTGGTGTGTCAGGTAAAGAAGACTTAATTGAGCTTAGTGATGTGGCCTTATTGAGGCAAATTGGTTCATTGAAAGAAAGAACCTCATGAAAGTGAATATCTAGTGAAAATTCATGTGACACATATACGCGAAGTTCGATATAAGAAAAGGAAAAATGATATACAAGTTGAAATAATTTTAATATTCGTACTATGCCCTGAAGATCATAGTATTTAAAGATACTGAAACTATGACCAGAAAAGTTCATAGTGTTTACATATACTAAATTATGACCTGAAGTTCATAATGTATACAGTTATTAAAACTGTGACCTGAAGTTCACAATATTTATACATTCTCACATTTCATAAAGTGAGTATTATTTGAGCATCATAATAAAGAAAGAACCCGGGATTATACATGAATATTTCAAAAGATGAGATATTTTTAAAAGTTGAGGATAATATCAAATTGATTCAGAATCATTCCAAGTAGCGAATGAGATATCTTGTTTTGAGTATGAAATATATTTATCATTCAATATAAATAATGTAGTCATGTAGACACATTATCATGTAAGTAGCTTAAAATACTATGTGTGGTATCTCGTACAGAAGTGACATGTGATCAAATTATTTAATATTATGAAGAGAATGATCACAATAATTCGTTATATTCACCACCTCCCCTGAAGGAACCGATAAATTATTAATTGAGTTTAACCAAGATTATTCAAAGAATCAGTTATGATTTGTATTTGTAGAAAAGGAATAATTTTGATGTATGATTTATGTTCATACTAATTAGTGTCTTATGCCACATCTATTGTTTATCTGGTCAGATACAAAAGAAATAATTTGAATTTATATGATGAAATGTTGCTAACTGGAAGTTTAGCACTGCAATTATAGTCAACTACATATTTAATTTAACACTTGATACGACATTCCTCACCAGAAGTTTAGCAAGATAAATAGTCAACTAGATGCTTATAAAATATTGTCATAGATTATGGGCAAATTAAGAAAGATGACATTAAATCCTAAAGATGTGACGATTAACGCAATCCGCGTTCCTATTATACCCGTTTTGATAAACCTGATGTTTATCTTAAAGAAAAGACATGTGCTAAAACTTTTTCGTGTAGAAATTTTATTTAAAGGCAAGACATTACACGAAGATTGAGTATATTTGATATTGGAGATTTAAACACTACTCAAAGCTGAATAAATTACTTAAATGTTCGTGTATGAATTGACATTATATTGAGTGGCTTGTAGTCACATAGTGATTTTTCTGAGTAGTTCTTGTGATCAAAACTCACATTATTATATGAAATCGTTTATCTCCTAAATTGGGCATTGTGATTCGGCACATTTGAAATCCAACTGTGTAAAATGTTAGTCTCCGAAACATTTTGTTATTGTACAAAAGTGCCCTTATCTAAGTCTCATTATGATATGAGAGATTTAGATCTAAGGTGGATATAATGATCTATTAGCCATTAAATCTATCTGTTGTTTATAACTTTTACCACCTTAGTGGGAAAATGATAAGGAAAAGCTGGTAAAAACAAACAAGTATGTTATCCCCAACTGGACCTGAAGTTCAGCGGTTTGTTTTCAATACAACATACATCAAATAGAGGTTCATGGAATTAGAAATGATGGTATTCATTTGGTTATGAAGATGTATTATGATACCACTTTGATCACCTTATCAAAATGTGATATATTATTACATTGAAATTTATGATTTGATTATAGACAGATTACCTTATATGTGGTATAGTAAGCTATAACTTAGTCATGGAAAATATATGTAATGAAAAATTTGATACTTGCCAAATTGAACAGTAACCACACGTGAAATTTAGTGTGAGAGTCATATCAGTTCACGTATTTCAAATAATAGGAAAATGGCAAGCATGGGCAGTTGGTTTTTTTTATGGAGTAAATAAATTTGTATGTCCCTAAGGTGACATAGATATCTGAATGATGATAGATGGCCTATATATATAAAAGGAATGGTACTATATATATTCAGATATCACTGATCAGTACTAACAATATTGCTAGATGTTGAAATTGTATCGATATGGTTAAGAAACCGATATGCATTTGCGCGCGGAGTTTAATGGACTAGAAAATGGGATATTTTATGTAAGTCCAATTTTGATTGTCGATATATAATCTTTGATGATTATAAATGAGCTCATGGACTTGAAATCCATTCATTGACATGAAGTCAATCAAAATTATGAATATTGGAAAGAAAAAACTATACAGTTTGCATTTTGAGTCATCATCATGTGCATTTAGAAATTAAGTTCATCATTTGCACCGTAGTTTAATATATGTACATTATTGCATTATTTTAGAACGTTGTTAAGAATTTGTTACATATCATTTGCATGTAGGGGTGTTCACCGGTCCAAAACCGGACCGGATAACCACATATTCCAAGACCGGATACCGGACCGGTTAAGAGGGGGACCGGACCGGAACCCTTAAGGTCCGGTTTTTTCCGGGTTTGGACCGTACCGGTCCTTCTTTTAAAGGGAAAAATGAAAATTTTTTTAAGTATGAACCGGAACGGAGACCGGTCACCATATTTTTTGGGACCCGGAGACCGGACCGGTATGTTCCCGGTCTGGACCAGACCGGACCGGCCGGTCCGGGTCGGTCCGGTTTACCGGTCCGGGCCACTTTTTGTTCACGCCTATTTGCATGCACATGATTAATTTTCGTAATTTATTTTCGCAGCACGTTTTTTACTCATCTTAGTACTTTTTGTACATTGATTTCCATTTTCATACCCTTCATTCTAAAACACTAAACCTAATTCTCTAAATTACTAAGCATATACGAGTTTTAAGATTAATCAATTTCTTCAAATATGATTTATAAATTGAATGCAAAAATATGTAAATTATTAGTTAATTTTAAAGTATAAAACAAATTACTCTAAATTATTAAGCATACAGTTAGGGTTTGTGGTTGAATTCAAATTATTCATCTATGAAATATTTTTGTAAGGTGGCGGATTGGCGGTGGGCTGGCGGCATGGATGAAACTAAGAGGGGTAGGGTGGCGCATTGATGGTAGTGGCTGGCTTGAGGACAACCGTTGCGTGGTGGCTAAGGAGTATGGTGGGTAGATTCATTGGTAGCGCGTATAACAACGATTTAAAGTCGTTGGTGCAGTGGTGTTGCGAGTGAGTTCAAGCGGCGAAGGTGGTGTTTCCGCTGACAAGCGCTAGCCGGCGAGGTTGATGACGGCGAGGGGGAGGTTGTAGAGGCTGGGGGCAGGCGGAGTTGGTTATAAAATGCAGTAGAGAGTGCTTTTTTCCTTTCTTTCTTCAATGTAGTACAAAGTACATTAAAAATGATAGGGGTAGTACGGTCAATAGTGTACTAAAATGAGTAAAATGTGTACTACGTAAATCAACACCCATAATTTTATGGTTTTATTTTGATAAATGTTTAAAAGGAGAATTATATTTTACTCCTACGAGGATAATTCCCTGAAAAAGCCTCTTATAAATGATCATCAATTGTTAATGGTTGATCAATTGAGTTCTTGAAAACTCATGATGAAATACATAAACCTCTACAATACGATTGAAAGATATCGTGAACATTTCCAAAATGATACATCAAAACTTCTGTTAAGTTTACTTAATGTATTTAGTAATGTCTCAACCTGAAGTTTGAGCATATTAGAATTCAGATTTGAATGAATTTTTTGCTAAACATATGAAATTAGTTTATGGTCCAGAAGTACCACAACGATTGGAAAAACTAATGTAGTCAAAGTCTACAATGAGGATGTCAATTCATACAATAAGATAATTTAGCAAAGGAAATAAGTGAATGTATTAACTGGATTATTATTCAACATTGGGTTTATTCTCTTCTAGAGATCCAATATATGGAAGATCGCTACACTCTTTTTCCCTCGACTAGATTTTTGTCCCAATGGGTTTTTCCTAGCAAGGTTTTTAACGGGGTAGCACTATAAGCACATTATTTCACTATAGTCCTGATCATCATGATTGTTGATATGATAATTATTTTTAGACATATAATGTTATCTCATTTATTGAGGAGAAACATTATCACTATTGCGGAAGTATTACTTGAAATGAAGATCAAGAGTCATCATGAATGACTACCTCCAGATTGTCAGTTCTAAAGACATATGAAGATTGATTTTTATCAAGGAATTCTACTAACTGAAGATATCAAGTTTATCAACTACGATGAATTATATTCTACGATCAAGAAATTACATCAAAACATGATTCATTTCCTATTATGTCAAGTCATGTAATCATCAGGGGGAGTAGACACGCGTTGTACTTTTTTTTCCTTATCTATGGTTTTGTCCCACTGGGTTTTCCATGGAAAGGTTTTAACGAGGCATCTTGTTTACGTGTTTGGAGATCAGTGTACTTTTCCTTCACTAATGTTTTTCCCACAAGGTTTTCTAGTAAGGTTTCATCGAAGCATCTTCTTCAGAAATGGACATCCAAGGGGGAGTGCTGTGAAAACTTAGTGTGGATGCCCATAAGGCACATGTATTATGAGCACCTTTAAATGTCTTTAAATGTATGCTTCTAGATGGGGTCTTTCTAGTGTCCTACGTCATAACTCTCATTTCATCTCTTGTATATATATCTCATTCTACTAATGAGAAATATGCATCATTTCTATCATCATCTTCTCCATATATTATAACACTACATATTATAACATCTTCTTACTAATAATAACCATAATATGAGTAAGAGTTAAAACATCTTATTTCACAAATAAAGTTAAAACATCTTATTTCAAAAATAACTTAATCAGATGTCTTTGACCTGCTGAACCCAAGCAATTTTCTAATTATGTCTATCTTCTAATGCATATACGAAGTAATATACTAATCTGGTAGTTTTTATATACTCCCTCCTATTCAAAATAACCTTCCCTATTTCCTTTTTCATCTATTCACAATATCTTCCCTCTTTTCTTATTTAGTAAACTTTTATACTTATTTTAATCACCTCATCCCACAACAATACCCCACAATACTCATATTTTATCTTAATTTAATCATCTCACCTCACAACAATACTTATTTATAATCATCTAACCTCACAATAATACCTCACAATACATTTCGTTTCTCCAATCACCTCACCTAACCCCACCACAATACTTTACCTTGTTTAATTAACAACCCTTAATTTTTATGTCACTTTCAAAGGGGAATGTTATTATGAATAGGAGGGAGTATTTATTAGCGGTAGTTTATAAAACTTGGAAACCACTACCACGTCTTTCAAAAGTGTTTCGCAAAAGTTCGACTTTTTTACACTCAAAAAAAATTCCTTATAATAATAGATAGATAGATAGATAGATAGATATATAGATAGATAGATATATAGATAGATAGATAGATAGATAGATAGATAGATTTTTTCTCATGGTTAAAGCTAGTACCCTTAATTCAAATTATTGTTATATACTTCCTCTATTATCTTTTTCTTTTTCCATTTCAATAAAAAAATAGCTCACATATTGTTGAGAAATGCGAAGATAAATAAAAATGGAGGAAGTAATACTTTAATATTGAAAAAGATTTAAGCATAATAATCGTGGAAAGATCTTATGAATTGTAAACCCGGGAACCAAGGAAAGGAGAGGAGCCCACATGTAATGATTGTTAGTCCATGACAAGTGGATCATAATGGAGTGTATGGTCAAACTACCCATTAAAAGAAAAACATAGTTCAAACCTCTTCAAAATTAAATCAAATTATTTTATTTAATTCGTATGGAATACTAACCAAACTTCACCGATTTTATTTTAATCTATTCCCAAATTATCACATGATCATCATCGGGTGTTTGTCGAGATTCTTATAGATACGAGTACTGTGACGGATGCAGGCCCCCACTCTGATCGAGTCTTCGACAAGAAGAAAGTCAAAGTAGACTCTCAATTTGATCACAACTTGTGAGCCTTACGGGTCGTTTTTAGGGTCTCTTATACATGCGATTGAATTCTCGCTAGCCATAAGTCGAAGTATACCCAAATTATTGATTTAGTTGTACTTCTAGTCAGTTTAGTCATGTCAAACTACCAGCTTCCTGGGTGCTCGGATGGCTGAATCGTTTTGTTAGGAAGATGGATTATGTATGATGTATCTGTTTGCCGGCGGAATTAAACCGAAGTCGTAGTTCGTTGATGTTGGTGTATAACTTTTCTTGGCTGTTGGTTGCTTTTGTGAGATGAACTAAAATTTCTCAAAAATAGTTTATGGTACAAAGGTCTTCTCGGCTTGCTCGTTGCGATTAGAAACGAAGGTTTCTCGACCTGTTTATTGCTTCAGAAGTATTCTAGTTTAATTTTTTTTGTTAATTTAATTTGCAAATCGCTGCTCAATTAAGTCGAGCTACGAGTAGATGTCATGTGATTTATTTAAATATAATCCATAGCTCAGTCATGTTAAGTTGCTCATGAAAGCTAACTAAAATTTGAGAGAGGATGGCCCAGGAATCAAATTTTGCTCATTCGGGTTACAAAGCCCCACCATTTGTCACCCTTCATTAGGTGTAAATCGTTGTGTGAATAAAGACTCACCGGGCATATATTGTTGTTAGTCTTTGACCAAACCATTTGTCACCCTTCATTAGGCGTTGTATTCATTGTGAGTTATTGTGCGAACCGTTGTCTTCCTTCATTAGCCATTGTTTTCATTGTGAGTCGTTGTATGAACAAGAAGTCACACCGTTCATATATTGTTGTCCGTATTTGATGGCCATGGCCCATGGGTTCTAAAGCGTTTGGCTTTAAAGGCTCTAGAGCCCATAGTTGGATATTTCTTCTGTGATGTGATATTTTTGTGTACAGGGGAGTGCTAGGGCGACACCGGGTGTTACCGAGTTCGGTAACACCCTAATAAAAAAATTATAAAAAAAAATCTAAAATTAAAAAGTAGTTATCATTTTTGCGCCAAGATCGTAGGGATAAAACTGTAATCACAATCTATTAAATTAATAAAATAAAATATTAAAGATACTAATTGAAACTAAACTATATCTAATACTCCCTCCTATTCATGGTATTCTTCCTTATTTCCTTTTTGGATTATTCAAGTTTTCTTCCCTATTTCCTTTTTTGGATGTGGGGTTTTTTGTTTTGTGTGGTCTAAATTCAATTGTGCGTAGGGTAGTGTTTTTGTGTGGTCAAAATTCATTTCCTTAATCTAAGAGCCCAAATGAAAGGGGAAGATTACATTGAATAGGAGGGAGTAATATACAACAATACATATCATAACAAACAATCTTCATGTTTCTCATGTCATACCTTTACCAATTAATAAAAAAAAAAGAACAAAAGAGAGTATTATGGCATTTACCAGATCATATTGCATTATATTTTATATTATTGTTATGGTATGGCTGCCCTGGGTTGCACGAAAACGGACACGGACACGGACACGGACACGGGCACGGGCACGGGCACGGGACACGGGACACGGGACACGGCACTTCAAAAATTTTAGGACACGGACACGGCAAAAAAAAAAATCAATATACATATTAAAATAAAGGGAATTTGAAGAACATTATAACCATCATCTAAATTTTGATCAATTAAATGCCACAAAGTCAGAAATGACCAATATTAATATCTTATACGTTAAAATCAAACATGTCTTACAAACTACAAAGTTTCAAATTACAAACCCAAAATTAAAATGAAC
Source organism: Heliosperma pusillum (assembly GCA_022085475.1). Taxonomy (NCBI): domain Eukaryota; kingdom Viridiplantae; phylum Streptophyta; class Magnoliopsida; order Caryophyllales; family Caryophyllaceae; genus Heliosperma; species Heliosperma pusillum. The sequence continues at coordinate 27,961 of JAIUZE010016718.1, forward strand.
AAAGTCTTACAAAATAAATAAAAAGCATAAAAAATCCATATTACAAACCCAAATTAGAGTCTTACAACACCATCAAGTCTCATTACCCGACACATTATCATCAAACTCATCAATTTCATCATCACCAAAGAGTGACATTTAAAATTGGCATTACCTCCACCTTGTGTTATTTTTTCCCCCTTATCAACAAATCTCCACAAAGGATTATCCTGAATGTCATCACTTTGAGCACTAACACTACCACCACTAGAGTCCATAATATATTATATTGTCTGTAAAATATGATAACAATAACAAGTATAATTAGAGCACAAATAATGGTTTGAGTAGTATGATTACTAGTCCACATCATATTTAAAGTCAACATATTCTCAAAATATACTCAGCACAAATCACAAACACAAATGCCATTTATGCACAAACACAGCCAAATTCACACGTATTCACAAATTCACAGATGCCATTTATGCCAAATTCACACAAATTCACAAATTCACAGATGCCAAATTCACAAAGCACAAATCAGCATATTGGAGCACAAATTACAAATCCATTATTTTATTATTAACTCAACATATTCACAATATTTCCAATACTAACTCTAACATGTTACTCTACCTTGATTATCTATGACTATGAGTATAACTAATTAGAGAAAAGCAAGCAAAACCCTAGAATAAGAAATTAGGGAAATCAGAAATTAAGGAAACCTGAAGGCAACGGCGGCGCTGGCGGGCGACGGGAAAGGGGGTTTGTTTGGAAAGAAATTGATGCTTTTGGTTAAGTGGTGAGTGACTGGTGAGTGACTGTCTTTTTGAAATAATATTAGGGATTTAGTGTTTCATAAGCATAAATGCCGTGTCCAACCAAATACGGGCCGTGTCCAATTTTTTTGGACCCTGTCCGACACACCTTTAAAAAAAAAAAAACCAAGGACACGGTTTTTGAGGTGTCAGACACGTTTGGAGCCGTGTCCTAGGCGTGTCCGTGTCAGACACGGTGTCGGACACGCGGAGGGCAAAATTGAGCCGTGTCCGTGCAACCCAGTGGCTGCCAATAAAATTGTGCTTATTTTAAGTTCTTATTGACAAATTGTTCATCCCTAAGCTAAGAGAGTATTATTTCATAAATGTAAATACAAACTTATTTGATTACTTCGCATTAGCTAAGACATATATATACAAAGTATATAGGCATTGCATATTGCATAGGTGCTATCATTTGTGTACTGTAATTTTACATCTGTAATCATGTACTCGCTTTTCATATTCTTCCCAACATTAGTTGTTCCATACTTCCACTATTGTTGCACACAAATATTGTTCAAAATCTTTCATTTTTGTAAATTTATTATTATCATTAATATTAAATTAGTAAATTAATGTTAAATTCCTATGCTACCCTTTAACACTAATTAATTTGAAATTTGAATTTTAATGGAGGGAGAACAAAGTACATGTGTAAATTACAATAATACCCCGTGTTGGACCTATTTTATACTTTTGATAATGACATGTGTTTACTTGATTATGTGCTTTAATTGATATATCATATGCATGTAATTGTGTTCTTTAGTCTTATCATAGCTAACAACAATTACAAAAAAGATGATCAAAGTTATAGGAGCTTCAGGCACAACTTTGACAAGTTCTGTGAGACAAAGTTATAAGAACTTCAGAAATAACTTTGGAAGTTCATATGCAAAGTTATAGCTCCTTGGTTATAACTTTAAAGAAACAATTCAAGCAAGATCTACCTCAAATAACACAAGACTCAAGATGGAGGGTCTTTGTGATCAAGATGAAGAGATGATCCGTATACTGAAGGTCTTTGTGAAGATTAGATAGTATAGGTCGTCATTCAGTAACTATTCCATTTGAGTGATTTTATGTTTGTAAAGTTGTGACTCACTTATAACTTTACATACTCACCGAATGTGGCTGATTTTTTGGGGATCGAATCAAAATTGGAAGTGTTTATGGGAAAGGTTATGGAGCGCCTTGCTGCGCAAGACAAGAAAATCGATGCGGTTGTTGACAAGGTGGTCAAAACCGTGGCTATGGGGAGCTCTAGCTCAACCCGTGACCGTGGAGGGTCGGGTGTGAGTAATGAGTTGAGAGGTTGGATGACGGGAGTTGATAGTTGCCTTGCTAAGATTGAGAGGAATGTTGTCGATATTCGACAAGAGATGTTTAGGCAACAGGATCGGATGCAATTCTTGGTTAGCCAAGGAGGTGCTTTGGTAAAGAGTGGTGCGGATATGCGTGACGGAATGCACACCATTTATGATGCGACGGAGGCTCTATCTATGAAGGTTTTGAAATTTGATTCATGCCTCGCCGCCCAAGCTAATCACGTGAAGGATTGCTTTGATCGCCTTTCTACTCTTGAGTACCGTACCCTATTCGACTACATTCACCCCAACATCCTTCGCCAACCCGATTTGCCTGAATTTTCTAGTCTTACCGTGTTTGTTCTTAAACTACTAAATCCATTCAGCCCATTTTGGCTTAACACTATTATCCTATTCGGCCCATTGGCACTAACACTTTTACTTGTGGTTTGTAGTTTAACTTAACATTTAGTATTTGATTTTGCTTGATATGAATCGTTTAGTATTGCGTATTTTGCATATCTATTTCTTGCCTTGGAGTATGTTATTCTAGTTATTTTATATATATCCTTGTTCTTGTCTTTTCAATGATGCCAAGAGGGGGAAAAAATGATATGATTTGAGTATTTGCTTAAGCTTGCTCCTTGTAAAGACTCGTTATCTCTTAAAGTCTTTCAAGTTATAACTTTGGCTAAGTTGTTATGTTCTTGCGATCAACGTTACTATAACTTTGGTAGTATTTTGTTGAGGGGGAACCATACTTAGTCACAATCATAAGAGAAATCATAAGAGACTTGTCATCATCAAAAAGGGGAATTTGTTGGACCTATTTTATAGTTTTGATAATGACATGTGTTTACTTAATAATGTGCTTTAATTGATATAACATATGCATGTAATTGTGTGCTTTAGTCTTCTCATAGCTAACAACAATTACAAGAAAGAGGATCAAAGTTATAGGAGCTTCAGGCATAACTTTGACAAGTTCTGTGAGACAAAGTTATAAGAACTTCAGGAATAACTTTGAAAGTTCATATGCAAAGTTATAGCTCCTTGGTTATAACTTTAAAGAAACAATTCAAGCAAGATCTACCTCAAATAACACAAGACTCAAGATGGAGGGTCTTTGTGATCAAGATGAAGAGATGATCCGTATACTGAAGGTCTTTGTGAAGATTAGATAATATAGGTCGTCATTCGGTAACTATTCCATTTGAGTGATTTTATGTTTCTAAAGTTGTGACTCACTTATAACTTTACATACTAAAGTTCAAAGTTATAGCTTGAACCTATAACTTTGGATGATAGAAGTTGATACATGATTTTGGAAATAAATATTTTAAATGTTTTCAAAAAGAGAAAGAGTATTTTTATATTTATCAAAAGTTTTAATAAAGGATGTATTTATGAGATTCTATTGTCTAGTAATACAACTTATGAGTTGTCATGCTACCTAGGATTTCTAATATATTCTATCTCAATTTGTTGTTAACCTAATAAGCCCACCTAGGGTTTGAGCCACCTAGGGATTCGTGAGATCCAAGGATTGTGCCTCCTAGGGTTGCGTGCTCCTAGGGTTTCGTGACAATGAGGATTTCGGCCTCCATGGCTTGTTTCCTTGTTTACCTTAACCTAGGATTCTAATATATCTTTACAACAATATTTTGAGATATTAAAGATAAATATATTTCTAAAAGATAAAACAAATAATATTTTGAGATATTAAAGATAAATATCTTTCTTAAATATTAAGGTAGGGTTTTAGATTTTATATCTCCTATGCTTCTATTATAAATACCCATTCCATCTCAATCATTCAACAACGACTTTATACACATTGAGAGATTTTTTACAAATCGCTTTTAAAGCAAACCTTGAGCAAAATATTTATTTTTTTTAGTTTTTGTTTTTCGAAAATAGTCGTGCATCTTCTTTGTCTATCGCTCACGTGAAATACGTTATTGGATAATAGTACATCACATAATCTTACTATTCTTTAACGAGAATCTGTGTGAGTTATATTGTACTTTCTTAGTAACGTAAGATAGTATAGAGTACTTAGCGATACTCACCTTGAGTTATAATCATAGTTGATTATACGAGTGGGTTGATAGTTTTTGTAATCCGGAGAAAGGTACTAAGAATTATTAATCGAGAATAGTGGACGTAGGTTTCAACTTGTGAAACTGAACCAATTCAAAAATCACGTGTGTCTCTCTCTTTATTTTTCGTTATTTCGTTACTAGTACTTACTTTGATTAATTAATTAGTTGATTTTAATCCATAAGATCAAATAATTAATTACATATCATATAAATCGAAAAAGTGGGGCTAGTTTTTAATACTCAATTCCCCCCCCCCCCCCTCTTTCGTATTTGATCAATAGACTCTACACTTGGTATCAGAGCCTCGTGTTCTTGATTGCCTTACACCAAGGAGTCTGGTCCGTTTTTTATCTTTTTTTTTAATTTATTTTCCGCTGCATTTAATTTTATTTTAATGGATTAACATCTGAAGTGTCCCGTATTCAATGGGAAGAAGTACAGTTTATGGAAAAATATGATGACCCATTACATAAAGGATAACGACTGAGAGTGTTGGCTAATCATTAAGAATTTCCCTAATAAGATCATGCTTGGATCTATTACTAGCACTTCAACGGAAAAGAAAGAAGAGGACTATGTTGAGGTACATTATAAGAAAGCTGAGAAAAATTCAAAAGCTATCAGTATGTTGCAAAACGACATGATTTGTAACAACCCGAAAAGTACCCAATTTTTCTAGTAAAAATATTTACTAACACTTTTCAGCAGACTTAAGTTTTTAAAATAGAATTTATTGTTTCGAGTCGTATTTTGAAATTCCGAGTTCGTATTTGGAATTTCTGA
>JAIUZE010016719.1:0-32857 GCA_022085475.1 Heliosperma pusillum
CGAGACACAAAAGCTATCAAGCAGTGAACTCCATATGCTCGTTAAAGATAGTACGGGCCTATCAATGTCATGGTCCAAGCTACTCATTTAGAATTAGAATGGTCAAGACGCCATATCTCATAATTCTCTATGGGTACTTAGTCAACACGACACCAACCATATAATTAAACAGTCACAGAAAAACATCCTATCATGTGACTAATTGCATATAATCATATTCAAATATCATATCGCCTCATATCTACTAAGGCTTATTCATTCATTCATTAAAATAAAACCTTATCTGAAGACAAATCCCCGACCCGAGTCCCGCGACGGGTCATCAGTCAAAACGGGGCTGACTAGATCTTAGTTTGACCAAACCCGTTTGGTCAAACCGGCTAGAAACAGAGTCTTAGCCATTTAGGCTTGAACATAATAATATCACATTCATTTCATGCTATTTCATTCTAATTTCTAACATGTGAATTATTAATTCTTACCAAACCCGCTTAACTTAAGGGATATCTAATTAAACTACAATCTCATATTATAATTTCTAACATGTGAGAAATAATAATATTATGAAAACCGTTTAATTAAATAATTTACTTATTAAAATTTCCCACTTGCTAAATATTACAAAACAGGATATAATAATAACAATAAACTCAAAAAAAACCGTCACAAGTCCAAAGGGAGGACTCACGGGTCATGGCTGGACCGGATTGGACCGGGCCTGGACTGGGCCCACGAGCTGGTTTGGGCCGGTTTTGGTCAACATTTCTAAAACCGTTTCTTAATATTTTCCCGCATGCTTAACATATTTAATACCCGTCAAAACAACAACAAAACAATCAAGTATCGACACAAGCCCAACGGGCCAAATCACGGCCAACCCAGACCGAACCTGGACCGGGCCTGAACCGGCCTGAACCGGCCTGGTTTGGGTCGGTTTCCAGCCACCTTACACGGCCACCCCACGGCCAACATCAACAACCACTCCAAATTATTTCTAACATGTTTTAATTAACAACATCTATTTTAACAACCAATTCAACCATCATTCATACTAAAAATCATGATTATCAACAAATCATCCAACATGTCAAGAACACTTAATATGTTAAAATTTCATACAACATAATAATAATAACAACTTATCATGTTACTACTTAAAACCGTATATAATAAAAACATAAGTAAAAGTATGTAACATTAATTCGTCGAGAAACTCGGAATCGTTACCTTAGCTAGCACAAAATCAAGTAGCACCAAAATAAGAACTAAAAACCCGTTTACTAATCTTCTTCTAAAATATACGAGTCACCAAACTCGTCTTCATAATCTTCTCCTTTAAGAAATGACAAAAATAACATTATTAGAATTAAAACTTGATTTCAACAATTAAAGTGTTGAAAACGATTTTGTCGGAATTGAAAATAAAACGTACATGGAGATGAAGAGCGGAGAGGAGACTCTAGAAATATAAGTTAGGACGGATTTGACCAAGTAACGAAGGTTTTGTGACGATTTTGCTCAAGAACGCTCAAGAACGATCAAGAACACGAAGAACGATTATGATTATATTAAAGAAGGTATTAATTAGATATTAAGTTGATTTAATGTAAAATGAAAAGATAAGTAGTGAGTAAGAGTGGGAGCTTGGGCCGTGTAAATATAGGGAATTACGGGAGTCGGGTTTTGAACTTGTTGTTACGGGATTGACTCGGGTTTTATAAATATATTATGGTAATTATTAGATATTAATAGATATTATTTTAGTTTAATCAAATATCTAGATATTATTTAGATATTATGTTAGTTAAATCAAAAGAAAGGAAAATATCTAATCCTAAGAGGAAGAGGGGAGCCGTGTGGTTATAGAAGAAATCGGGTCTGTTTTTTAAGCGATTTGCGGAGTTTAAGTTGACAGATCGATAAAGTTACAAATATCCTAGATATTATTATTAGTTTAATCCAAAGATCTAATATGAGTGGAAAGAGTTGACTTGGGCGTGTGACTCATGCAAGAGTCGGGTTTCGGGTTTGTTTCGGGACTTAAGTTGACTCGGGAATAGTTAAATGACGTTCGGGGTTAAATCGTAAAACCTATTCTTTAATTCCAAATAAATTCAAAATAATTTTATTAAATTATCATAATTTCAAATAAATCTTAATAAATTAAAATAAATTAAATTTATTATTTTTCAAATATAATTTCGGTCTTTCAAATTACGGGTTGTTACCTCATATATATAGTCAATAAATATCCCAATTATATTCCTTAATGATATTTATTAAGTGGCGCACTATTGTGAAGGACACCTACTCCAACAATCTCCCACTTGTCTGACACAAGTGTGCGTCACCGATTCTCTTGTCGCTTTATCACATCTCCCACTCAACGCAAGGTGTCTTTCAGGTCGCACTTGCGATTGACAATATCTATAGTGGTTTTCTCGATAGGGAGAGTAACTGTTTGACCGGAAAATCTACCATAGATCCCCCCCCTCCCCTTTTCCGAGCGTTGGCCCACGCATTTACAGTACTTCTCCTCGAGTGGCCCACATAGAGATGTTTTTAACCAACGTGGGGGGACAATTCCTGTTGATCCATCTACTATGTATGATGCAGATCACCATGATCCAGAAGAAGTCCATCGGCCTCCTTTTACGGCACGACCTAGAACATCAACCAAACCAATCGGAAACTGCACCGACTCAGATAGACGGTCGCCAGTCAAAAGAATCGACTTATAGGAATAAGATAGAAGACCCTGCCACGACCAGGCATCAAATAATTGATTTAAGGGTCTCTACAATGTCACTGTCCGACAGAGTGTCATACAGTCTGTCTATGTAAACGACCAATCATCTCCATGACCCCATGGTGCTGAACCAACCATCGATCGACTTACAATCGAGTCATTTCGAGACGTCACCTCATTGAGTGACTAGGGACAAAATACTAAGTTCGTCCTGTTCACTTGAATTGGGTTCAACCTTTCTTTCAACCAATTCGGATAAACAAAGTATTACAATTTAGTCAAACTAAATAAAGGAGTTTTTAATGAAACTCTAACAATGAATGCGATTATCAAATATTTGTAAAAATTGATACGCTATCAATAATTTCATATCTTATAATCTTTAGCAATTCAGGTACATATTTCAATCCCCATTGAAATGACATGACTATCATGTTCAGCCTGCAAAAAGCATGGCTAATGGATTAGCAATACTTGCATCTTTCCCATCGTTCTGATTGCTAATTCTCTTTGTCTACGTAATCTCATATTACATAAAACTTTCTGAGTACGTGTCTAGGTTTGAATCTAGACTTAGGACTCTTGTCCTAAAGGTAGCTCCCACTGTTTTACCAGTATAATGGGATAGGATATACAACTATAGGAACTACTTCTAGTCCCTCCAATACTGTCGAATCCAAGCTACTTTCATATGCATCATCATATGACGCAATGTACTCCATTTCCGTTGTTAAATCCGCAATGATAAACTGCCTGGAACACTTCCAGCGGATACATGACATTTATATTTGAAAATGTCACTCCTACTTGGAACCTTTCCAATAGTATTTTCTGTTTGGAACTCTTCCAACAGATAAATCTTCTATGAAACACAGCCAGTTCGTGATTTCAAATCACTTTGATCAGTTTGGAAACTGAAGTCTGTGTAAACTCTTACACACAACTCACTATAAACTCCAAACATATGAAACATATCTTTAGTCCTTCGCAAGTACTTAAGGATGTTCTTTATGGCTATCAAGTGACTCTCACTTGGATTTAATTGCAAATGATTCGTCATACTCAAAGCATGCGAAATGTCGGATTTGAGTATACATCACAGCGTATTTAATTGATCCCGCAGCGGAAGCAAAAGGAATCAATTATTATGTGTTCAACTTTCTTGAACTAGTCAAAGATCTTATCAATATAAGAATTTTGACTCAATGCTAATATCCTTTTAGATTTATCTCCATAAATCCAGATATCTAAAAGATGTATTCTACTTCTCCAAAATCTTCATCATCTAAAATGATCAATATGTCTCCACATATAAGACTGATGAAAACCATATTACTCCCACTAAACTTCATGTATAAACATAATTCCTCGAGATATCGAGAAATATTTTATGACATGATTGACACACTAATTCCAACTCTTTAGTGCTTACTTAAGACATCCTCTTAAGCTTGCAAATTAACTTAGGATAGTTAGGATCTACGAACCCACAGGTGAATATAAAATATACTACCTCTTCTAGAATCGTATTCAAGAAGGTGGTTCTTGAGATCCAGTTGGCATCATACTATTATGATATGCTGTAATCGCTAAGTATATTCGAATGGATCAAAGAATTAAGGTTGGTGCAAAACTCTTTGCCTACCAAGTTATCTTTGAAAACATTTTAATGTTCATCCATGCAAATTTCGATCTTAAAAATCAATTTACATTGAAGAGGTCGTACTTCTTCAAGTAAAATTTACCAGGTCACATACCTGACCATCATGCATGGAGTCCATTACGAATCGTATGACTCTAAGCCATATCAAGAAGTTGGGATTAAAAAACAGTCTTTTATAAGTCGCATATTAGAATTCATCACTATAAAGGAGCGATAAAATTCCACCTGACCTCCTAGGTTCCGAAGAAACAACTACTGAACAAGCAATGAGGAAAACTTTTTCCGGACCATATGCTCAGTTTGTGGCTCTTGAAACATTTTCTCCCACTCTGTCTTATCAAGAAATAATCGTATTTTTTATTGAAAGACAGCATCACGAGTCACAAACGCTTTGTTCTCGTGGTCAATGTGGGATTATTGAGCACTTGTTTCATTCAAATAACTTATAAATTAGGTACGCTACCTACCCATATCGTATATGAAATGAAATCAGACTGTTTTAAATGTGTTTTAATATGGTGGGAAAAGAAATAGCAGACAAAAATATTAAGATCCCAAGGTTAGTCAAATGGCTCATTTTGACTTGATAAAGACAAAACCATATCGTATAAGGTTCTGTTTCTCTATTCAACAACACCTTATCTAATAATGTGTGTTAGAGAAGTTAACTTGTGAAACCATTTCACAATACTTTTGGTGAAAATCAAAGTCAATACTTAGATATTTATAGTTACGATTTAGTCGTAAGTCCTTGATCTAATGCTCTAGTGGTTAACTACTTCTCATTGAAGCTCTTTGAACTTTTCAAAGATTTCTCTTAGCACCTCATTAAGTAGAATCAAACATAATATCTACTTAAATCGTCGGTAAATCAAGTGAAGTAATCATTACCATCTCTGGTTGTGTTTGTTATTGGACCACACGTATTCTTATGTAATGGGGCCAATAATTTACTAGTTCGATTTCCTTTTCAACAAAAGGGCACGAATCATCTTGCCTTGAATACAAGATTTGCACACACCATAAGATTCAAAATCAGATGGGTTAGGGATAGTTGTTAATACTAGCCTCTTAATGTGCTACACAATCCAGAATTAAGATTAGACATAGGTCACCAATTTTGAGCCTTTTTCAATCTATATGACAAGTAATTACTAGTTTAGGTCAAGAATATAATTACCTTTGATTGGTATGGGATAACCATTGACCAAGTATAGGCATAAAAAGATACAACGTTTGTTCTATTCACAAAAGTGAAACACTTGTGTCGTACACAAAAGTGGATACTATATTCTTTATTTAGAGGTCATGTACATAATAACGTTTATTAATGTATACCTCTAAATTCAAGACTAGATTGATCACATTATAACTTTTATATGTCTCTATGAAAATAGAACTACAATAGTTATATTTCCCTTGTAGGTCGACATTTAATCATGGTTAGTCGTCGCACGAATCATTATTATATGCATTGAATACATTGATGAAAACCATAATGGGTATCTGATACCCAAAACTTGCATTTTAGCAAAATAAATGTCGATCATATAGATATTATGGGTGAAAAAATACACCCAATTTCTAACTTTTTAGAAAACTTGGGGCATATTCTTTTCTTGTGTCCTACACTGTAAAATAGAATCGTCAAAAGTTGGGTTCGACACCTTGCTTGGGTTTTGACTTTACTATTCAAAATAGTCTTGCCTTTTTCCCTTGCCTTGTGTCAAAGTCGAGCCAACCTACTCTTGAACCTCGTCTTAACAATTAAGAATATAAACATCATTCTTAGTGCTCCCACTCACTTTCATGAATCTCTACTTAGACAAGTATATTGGAATTATTGTGAAGACTATTCTTCATTTCATTCATGGTTTTACCTTCAAAAGGATAAACTTTTCATGAAGTGATTACGGTATTTGGTTGTTCACGATTTCAAATAAATCGATTAACCTAGTCATCCCAACTGTTTTGGCCTCTTTTGAGGTAAGCCTCGATAAGGAGCATTATGACGACATACCAAAATACAAATATTTTCTTTGGAGCAAAAATTTGATGTACCATTGTTATAAGAAGGCGTCACAAAATATTCAAAAAACGCTTTTGACTAAGTGTGACTTATTCATTTACTCTTCATAAGAGACATTTGCAATGGTGAATATGAGGATCAAAAGATAAAATTCATTTTGTCTTTAGCTACGGTGGTATAAACGGAGATTGCAATCAAAATGCTACCGTATAAAATAATGGAAACCTTTTCCACGATTGAACGGCTTTATAAGTTCATAGAAGAAAAATAATTGTCATTGCGCGAATAAAAATAAATATCAACGGAAAATAAACATTCATTGCTTTTATATAATTCACTTGTAAAACAATTTTAACAAGTTTAGCATTCATATAATGACCTCTCACTAAGTTATATAAATGATTCCAAGACCCATCTTTAAATAAAAATAGTCATCGCATGCTACCTTTATTTAGAAATGGTAAGTCATTACTTGACTAATTCTACCTTTAGAACTCTTGGTTGACGGATTTCAACTAAATCCATCTCCTAGTCCCAAGATAACGCTTATCTCGTTGAGTCCAATCCAATTTTAGCTTGTGATCGTATCACCCTACTTACCCGAGGTAAAAAGGGACCCACGAGCGTGGTAGCCCTAATGAACACGGGATTCATAGGTGTTACTAATTGGTAAGGCTAATCTCAATTTTTTTTAATATGTGAGAGATCTTGTCAATTTACTTATTAATTCCCTATAAGTGAACTAAGTCGGTAAATTGTGAATAACGTTGAATTGACAATAACGGTAAATAAAATGCATGTGTGACGATTTTGGCATGAGCGGAAATAAAGCAAGCAACCAAGCAACAATAAAAATCTAGTATGGCCACCTAGCTAATCAAAATTAACTAGATAGTTACAAATTCGGAAACCAACTCCTTGGTCCCTTGCCTCTTCACTTGGAACACCTTCCAAAATGGGACCGTCTTGAGGGAGTCACCGGTCTTCATAAAAATAATTACATATATACAAATATACAAATTCCTATTATACATTTATTCTATAAAATAAAATTATTAAATTATACAAACCGGCGATACGAGATCGCAATAAAAATTACAACCAAACCGTTATTCCCTTACATTACGGGTAATAACGATTAAAAAATAACTAGGCCATACTAGGTACAAAATTTGCATAAATTATTAAATAAATGACATTCATTCATTCAACCATAAATAAAATAAATTTCTGCAAAATTCATGCCAAAATCATCCTAAATTCATTCATGCTCATATAGCTCGATTTTTCCCGGGATTCATTGATTTTTAACCATTAAAAATCAATATCAACATTTAAATCTCATTTAAATTCAAACTAATTAACTAAAATGATTTAGAACTCAAAATTAGTCACTACTAATTTTGTTGGTCATTAATTAGATCGATTTGATTTCATTTGCTAAATATTACGGTTTAATCATAACAATTATGAAATAAAACCAAAATAAAATATAAACATCATAAAATTTGAAACCAAAAAATTTTGTACATTCTGGAACAATTCCAGGAACTATAAAAATAAAAAACATTTGCTCAAAAAATTTAAATTAATTTTATGAACAAATAGCTTTGTATTTAATGGTTTTATCAAATAAAAACATTAGATATAGTAAAACAGTGAAACAAATTATGAAATTTCACCAAGAGTATCAACATCAGAATGGAAAATGTACAAAAAAATTTCAAGACCAGAAATGGACGTTTCAATTTTATGAACATTATAATCTCATATTATCGACTTTTATCGTATAAAAATCAATAAACATGCAATACATAAGTAAAAGTCACGAACTTTTACATAAAATATGTAAGACATGCATGTGAGATCATATTAAAATTTCATGGCCAGAATCAACATGCAACTATTTTTAGTTAACTTTTAACTCATAAAATGCATGTTAACTCGGTTTAAACGCCAAAAATCAAAATAAATAGCAAATTAATCCCTAAAATCACGAAATTTGACCACAAATATTTTGAGGTCAGTAGGTATACATGCACCAAAAATTTGTCAGAATCGTATTTTAACTCAAAATCTTTGATTTATTAGCTATCTTATAACTTTAATAAAAATGTCCAAAATGAACATGCATGCTACAAGCTAGCTCTGATACCACATGAAAGTACATAGACCTTAATTAGACTCCTCTAATTATTTACTAAATTACTTATTAATTTAGTTTATAATGATCTATGTAACATGCATGCAAATATAAAGACATTTATACAAGAGAAGAAATTTCCTCACATTGATATGGAAATAATATGGGCACAACAAGAACTCCTTCTTGTTGTTCTTGAGCTAATAATATGGATGAACAAGAAATCTCCAAACTAGAAGACCTCCTTCAAGTTGCACCAAGATGACACAAAATAATCTACCCTTATTATTAACTAGATAATAAGATAGATGATATACTACTAATATTAGACTATATTACTACACTAGTAATACTTAGGAAATATTAGTATATGAGAGTTTTTAGTGAGAGGAAGGATTTTAGAGAGAAGTGTAAAATTGCACAAAATGAAGTAGTCAAATAATGAACAACATTTGTTCATTATATAGCCAAAATGGCCGGACCATTTAGTCCAAAAATGACTCTTATTTTGTTCAATTTGATCACATGCATTAGAGTGGAGTGTTGTAGTATAAGTGATGATTATATTCTACTTGTTATGTCACTTTCAATTAGTAACTAAAGAGTGTAAACAAGAACAACAATCATCACCTTTGTAACTACAACATATACGGCCAACATGGCCTAGTTTGGTCCATTTTGATTTTTGAATTTGTCTCACAAATACTTATTGATCATATGGTTAACTATCTTGTATAATTAAGTGTTAATTTAATCATATAACAATTATATGACTCAATTAAATAAATAATATGTACTTAACATTTTAAGTAATATTTTACCATTATATCAATATATAATGGGTCCCACAATGCTTAGTTAATTTATTTTACAACTCCTTGTAAATATAATTAACTAATTACCTCTATCTCAAAACCTCAACTAATTTAGTAATTTAACGATTAATTACTAAGTTAAATCTTATTTAATCGTATTAAAAAAAGATATAAATTTATTAGTCAATTATCGTATAATTGAAAAATAAGCTTAATCGAATTTGAGTTCTTAACTCAATTTCTAACAATTAACTCTCGTACATATCGAATATATGTAATGTACTAATTAACTGTATCGTATACAAATAATTAGTTACTATTTGGATTTCATCCTTTAGGTGTGACCGAAAGGGATCAGTTGATCACCGCCGTCAAACGACAATAACGTCAAACTCTAGTCAGCCAACCGTTATTGATTTACGTTAATCAACTGACTAATCATATATATATAGTCAATAAATATCCCAATTATATTCCTTAATAAGATTTATTATGTGGCGCACTATTGTGGAGGACACCTACTCCAACACTTAATGGGAGTATAATGCTTGAATTCATGCTTTATACTTTGAACTTATGCTCTTATTGTGTTAAATTAGCATTAGTACCTTTAAGTAGTGCCCAAAACTCATGATTCAAGTGTAATGTTGCTCAAAATCCTAGTGAAATATTGTTATGCTTAAGAACATCAATTTGTACTCAAAAGTAGCATGATAATGTTTCACTTATGTTGTTATGCTTGAATTTGTGCTTGAAAGCCTAGTATTATAACACTTAAGCTATCAGTTTGTGTTTATAATGAAGTGTTCTAATACTAGTTTATTGTAGCAAATGACACCTAAAATAAGGAGATCAAAGAGGGCAAGAACCATCAACAAAGGAGAAAGTAGTAGAGCCCATGAAGAGGACATAGAAATGCTTGAAGCCGACGATCAAACCGAAAATCAAGAAGGTGCTATATATGCATGATCCCGATTTTCCGGATGTAGAGTTTAGCTCGAGCAAGCAATGGCAAAAATGGTTTATCATCAAGAGCAAGGGTATGAGAGCTACGAAATTTCTTGATGTTTCTTCTTTAAGACACATGAAGCTTTATGAGCATGTCAAGGTATTATTCCGGGGTCTGGGAATGACAGCTAGTATGAACTTTAGTTATAAGACCTACCCTCAGTTGACCCTTGAATTCTTGAGCTCATTTGAATTGCAAAGATCTAGGAATAGAGGCTCTATGCCTCAAGTTCGGTTTCGATTATTCAATGATGACTATAGTATGAACTTAGGGACCTTTGCTGACCAATTCGGTCTCACCCATAGGGACACCGTTACTTCACCTCCCGAAGGCTTTGATGTTAGCCATGTTTGGAACACCATTTCTACTTACCCTGTCTCTCGTTGGGACCATGTCCCACACCAACACATCCATCATCCCGCCATTAGAATCTGGCAAAGATTCATGGGATGGACCTTCTTGGGCCGTGCTGAGCCTCATTTGGTGAGACGGGTAGAGTTAGATATTTTAGGAGGGTTCTTGAATGTCAATGGTGATGAACCGTGGTCGATTAGCATTCCTTACTATTTTCCTGTTCAGTTGACTAAAGCTACTAATCCAAATAATACTGGCATTGTTTATGGAGGCCTTATCACTCACCTTGCTACGCGAGTTTGTGGTTTTAACCAAGCCACCACTGACCTCCAGGCATTGACTACACCTCCCACCGAGATGGGAAATGGGTTGGATTATGATTATTTTGTTCAGCTTAATTGGTTTTGTGTCTCCCACCCCCATATGATTTGGAGGATAGCTGGCCGTGATTCGGTCAAGTTGACCGCTGAGGTGAACCAGATTCCATTACTTCGGCAACGTCTTCAACTTCAGGAGGGTGAGACCATCTTACCCCGTCCCACTTATTTTATTCCTGTTGGGGATATTACCCCCAATGACCCCCCTGTCCAGATTAGATCCCACCGCCCTGAGGTAGGATCATCCTCTCACTCGACCCATGCTGCGGGCGACGTGACCGCCATGTTTCAAGCCCTAACCATGTCTATTGATAGAGTCCAGTCCGACCAGCAGCTTGCTCTACACCCCATTTATGATCACTTTCATAGGCAAGGTGTGATTAGACCTGAGGGCCCCCACCCGTCTTTCTATACTTGGCCCGAAGGGGGGTATGGTACTGCTTATGATGCAGGTGTGCAGCAGACCGGACCTGATTACTGTGGAACTGACTATGGCGTTGAGAGTTTTGGAGGGTATGTAGGTGATTTTAGTGGTCACCAAGTAGATGAGTACCAGTCCTTAGGAGCCAGCAACCCAACCGGGATCATTGCTTCTAGTAGTAGTTATTATTCTGCAGATGATACCTACTATACAGATGCTTCTGGATCCGCATCCGAGCCGTCTCCTTCAGAGAGGAGAGGCCATAGCTGGTGGCCTTTGAGATAAGATGATAACAACCTCCCCTTGTTTATACTAGCTTGGGGGAGGCTAGACATTTTGTAAGCTTTTCTTTCTTTCTTTTATATTTAGCATTTTTAGTTTTCTTTTTAGCCCCTTTTCCCATTAAAATTTCATCTTGTTTCTCTGTTCTATGTGCTACCAACCGTTTCTCGGTTTGCTTCTATTATAACTGTATGCACATTGAGGACAATGTGGAGTTTTAGCTTGGGGGAGGATTTGCATTTAGGACTTACTGCATTTAGGATTGCATTTAGATTTTTACTTTTCTCATTAGCTTATTTTCTTCTAATTTTATTAGTTTATTTAAAAAAAAAAACAAAAAGAAAAGATCATTTCGTTCCATCTTACATTTCTCAATTTATAGTTTTTATAAGCTGATGTTTCAATATGTTATGAGGAATTGTGCATTCATGGGGATGTCTTGTACACAGTAGGTAGAAAGTTGCATTTGCATTTGGACTTCATTAAGCTTGATCTTGACTTTGGCAAGCTACTCATATTGTAAGGTAGAGCCTCCAGTGGTCGGTACATCTGAACCCGATCCCAGTTTAGGAGTGAGTAGTTTCTCCTTATAGTCTGTGTCACATCAAAACGCATAAGTATTGTTTTTATTCCATTTTATATAAGTATTACTATCATGATCTACATTTTGAAGCAATTTAATCCTGTTCACATTTCGCATTGCCCAAAAACACCCTTCTTTCTAGCTACATTACATTATTGCCTACCCTTGTTGAGCTAGTAACTGACTATATGTGTAGGGGTGTTCTGTCCTTTTGCGATATTCTGATAATGCCACCATTTAGTGTGAACCTGCTGTCTCGGGATTGCTGATTCCCGTGTTCTTCAGTGAAAAGAAATTTGAAAAGAAAAAGAAAAAATAAGAGAGCTTTGAAGGAAAAAAAATGAAAGAAAAAAGCTCAAAAGAGAAAAAAAAAAGTAGAGAAAAACGCTTCCATGAATGAAAAGGAAAAGAAAGAAGAATTTCGGGAAGTCGTAACTTGATTTGTCATGATTATTAAGCCAATATGCTGCTTTTGGCTTTGACTATTGTTTATGGAAATTGGTATGAATTGGATTGAGTATTCACTACACATTTGGTTATTACTAGCTTGACTTAAGCCCCACATGACCAAAATCGTTTGTCCACTTTCTTATCCAAATTTCTCAAGCCTCTTCTTTATTTTTCTAATGCTTCTTACATTACATTTTGATCATGATTAGTCTTACTTAATGAATTTGGATTGTCTACCATACTAGACTGCGGGCATATTCTTATAAGTTGTAGATAGGTGAGTGTCACTTCAAATTTCAACCAATATTTCCTATTTCACAAAAATTTGAGTGAAGAGTGTATCGAAAGAGTCCATAGTCAATAAGATCATGCAAAAGCTGAAAAAGTCCAAAGACTATTTTCTATGCTACGCCGTTATGTAAATCTCAACCATGATTCGCACTTTCCTTCGCCCTTGTTGTTTCGGGTTTATGATTCATCCACTTGTTAAGAGCTATATTTTTGAGATTTGGATGATAGATTGATCATTGTTTGCTACCCTTGTCCTGGTTATGATTGTTATGTTTGCTTGAGGACAAGCAAGGGTTTAGCTTGGGGGAGTTTGATAAGCGATATTTTGTACTAGTTTATCCCCCGTTTTAGCTCAATTTCTATATGATTTATGCACTTTGTTGAGTGATTAACGAGCTAATATTGCTATTCTAGTTGTTTTGCGTGCTTTGTCTCGTTTTATAGGAAATGAAGCGATTTTGCTATATTTTCTTACTTTATGGAGCAAAGGTACTAGAATACGAGTTTTCGAGGAACCGATGATAGCAATTTCACGATTTGACTACGATTCCACTACATCCTTCCTCAAGTGGACTCATCCTGGACTTTGACTTTGTTTCTCAAAGGAAAACATCAACCCATGTCAAATGAAGACTAGCCCAAGCCCAATTACGTGTTCCATTGACCAAGACCAAGGCATAGGATTCCGTGCCCAAAGATGAAATTGGAAGAGACGAAAAAATCCATCAGGGTTACATACCCGATCGGATTTACACATACCCGATCAGGTATGTCTGCTGATGAACGTCTCTTGGCTCTTCTTCTACCAAGCTTTAATAGAGTGTTTTATGGCTTTGTCTAGGGTACGAATTTGGACAAAATACAGCAGCTATGCAGCCCTATAAAAGCCAAGGATCATCACACACAATTACACAATTAGCATACAACACAATTACACAATTAGCATGCAACACAACACAATAGTTTACATCTTTCTTTCATACAAGTTTTAGATCATAGTTTATAGTTTATGCAATCTTAGACTGTTTTTATAGTAATTTCCAAGTACTTTTCTAGTGTTCCTATAAGCATTTGTCATTACATTGGGTTGGATATTTGTTCTTTACTTTCTTTCTTACATAATTTGCATTCCAATCTCGGTAATTTTCTATCCTTTATTTACGCAATTTCCGACATCATTGTTCTCTCTTTATAGTATTTATGTTAGTTGTATTGTCATCATCATATTGAGTTCATGAATTATAATCTCATTAGTCTTGTTTTTATATTATCGTTGGTAAGAATTCCATATAAAAATAATCTAGTCAAAACCAAAATATCGTTTAATATGTCATATTCTATTTTGCCTAATCATATAATAATCACCATAAAATTCATCATTAGAATCATTATTAATATAATCTTGATCACCTTAATCATTTTAGTACTTTTATTTCGTAGTTTAATTCTGCTTATCATTTTCCTCTTAATCTATTTAATCACATAAATTGAATTTAGTAAAGTGTAAGACTATCATTATGTAAATACAATAAATAAAATTGAAATATTGAAATGATTTGCTAGTTAAAATGAATTAAAAGAAGAATCGATACCAATAGAATCATCTAGTTTGTTTCTTCCTTTGGTCGTGTCAAATTCTATAACTTTGTTTAGTGGCCATAAGCAATTGTTTGTACTAGTCAACTTCCGTCTTAGAAACGAGAGTTGGGATGGGAATTAGGACTACCAATAGGGGTTTAGTGACCTAACCAGGCTGAGAGGACGTTAGGACCCATTAAAAAGTCGGTACGAATCCGAAAGGAATATACCGCTACAAGGCTTAGACAATCGTAGTAATTCTAATGTTGGTATCAATAAAGCTTTTAAATCATTTGACATGAATTTCTAATTCTCTATATCAATTTGATTAGATAGTTTATTTTATTGTTGTTTAGTTAGTTTATTTTACCGTCATTTTATTTCCGTTCTTAGATAGTTTATTTTATTGTCCTTTGTTAGTTTATTAGCTTTCTATTATTGTAGTTAGGTAGTTTTTCAATATTGTTATTTTAATTATCGTTCTTAGTTAGATTTAATAATCGTCACCTTTCTTTCCGTCAATTAGATTAGATTTATTTTTATTGCAATTTCCATACTCGTCATTTAAATATCGTCATTACATACTTGTCATTTTATTTCATGTTAATAGTTTAGACAATCACCCCAAATGAATCGGACTTAAATGAAAATCACCCCATAGCAATTCATAGTTAACACGTACTCCCTGAGGATCGATCCCTACTTCCCTAATTACATTCCTTATGTTGTTAGCCTAAGTGTGGGTAATTATTTTTGTATCGGGACTGCGACATAACCCGGTCAACTAATTTGGAAATGAGTGACGAGTCGAAGTGGAGAAAGACTCGACTTGTGAAGTGGGAGTGTGCCACTGTGCTCAGTGAGTATTGAAATGACTAGTTTTTAAAAAAATGCTTGTCCTAGACAACCGTAGTGTGGTTTTAGGAGTGTTGACTCAAAGTGGAGAACTGATTTTGACTAGACAGTTGGACAGATTTTGACTCATTTCACACTACTTTAGGCCACCTTGGAAATTTTTTTACAGTTTTAAAGAGGATCTTGAATTTGAAAATTTGTCATGATTTACAAAAGGGTGATCACATATGGTTATACATTTTTAAACAGGCAGAGTAACGGTTTGCTGAGTGCATTTAAAAGGGATTTAGCTTAAAAGGGCCATACCAAGCAATCAAACCCAAGGTCGGTGGAGGGGCCCGTGCCAAACACGAGTAAGGTCGGTTCCCAATCCATTTCCTCGAGTAGTGAAAGCCCTTGGCGCTAACATGAGTACACACCGCGGTATGGTTGATGTAAATCGCTATCCACCCTTAGGCCCATATAAGAATTTGGACTGTCCAGACAGGACTATGGGTCGAAAGGTTTGGGTTAGGCCTAGTAAGGCCGAATAAAACGACCTAGGAAGGTCGAGTAATGAAAACCGAAAACTGTCTCATACATATTGTTCCCTAACCTTGTTTAAGTTTCACCCTGGCTAACACGTAAGTGTACAATCCCCAGCGGGATTATGAAAAACCATAGTATTTGGCATCACTACGTATCTTCTCCTTTTGGGATTATGAAAAACCTGCAGGAAACTCATTGGAAACAAGAAAGTTACAATGTTAGCATACCATAGAGAAACGAAAGTAAGGGCAAATAGTGTTTCATCGGGAAATGTGCCTCGAATAGGCTCTTCAAATTTCTCTACATTCACTAACCGATTTAAGTGGTCCGCAACCACATTTTCAGCTCCTTTTCTTGTCCTTCACCTCTATGTCAAATTCACTTAGCAACAATAACCATCAAATTAGCCTTGGCTTAGCCTTTTTCTTTGTCATCAAGCACCTAAGAGCGGCATGATCGGTGAAAACCACCACTTTAGTAACAAGTAAATAGGACCTAAACTTCTCTAGAGCAAATACCACCGCCAACATCTCCTTCTCGGTAGTAGAGTAGTTCTTTTGGGCCTCATTTAGCGTCATGGAGGCATAGTAGATCACATGGGGCACTCTCCCCACCCGTTGACCCAAGACGAAACTAACGACGTAGTCACTAGCATCACACATAAGCTCAAATGGAATAGACTAATTTGGAGCTTGTATGATTGGGGCCGGCGTCAACTTCTCTTTCAGCTTGTCAAATGCCTCCTTACAAGCCAAATCAAACTCAAATTCTACCTTCTTTTACAAAAATTTGCACAATGGTGAAGCTACCTTGGAAAAGTCTTTGATAAACCGCCTATAAAAACCTGCATGACCAAGGAAAGAGCAAACTTCACGAACATTAGTAGGGTAAGGAAGGGTTTGAATAGTGTCAATTTTGGCTTTATCAACCTCAAAACCCGTAGATGAAACTACATGCCCAAGTACAATACCTTGCTCCACCATGAAATGACATTTTTCAGAATTTAGGACAAGATTAGTATCAGAGCATCTTTTAAGCACAAGAGATAAATGAGATAAACAACTATCAAAGGAATCACCATGCACGGTAAAGTCATCCATGAAAACTTCAATAAAATTCTCAACATATTCAGAAAATATACTGCCATGCATCTTTGAAAAGTTGCGGGGGCATTACATAGTCCAAATGGCATGCGACGATACGCAAAGGTGCCAAATGGGCAAGTAAATGTGGTTTT
This sequence comes from Heliosperma pusillum, assembly GCA_022085475.1. NCBI lineage: Eukaryota > Viridiplantae > Streptophyta > Magnoliopsida > Caryophyllales > Caryophyllaceae > Heliosperma > Heliosperma pusillum. Next base: position 17,365 of record JAIUZE010016719.1, read on the forward strand.
ATCTTGATGCTCGGGTGCAATAACAATTTGAAAATAGCCCGCATAGCCATATAAAAAGCAATAATAAGGCTTACCGGCAAGCCTCTCAAGCATTTGATTAATAAAAGGTAAGGGAAAGTGGTCCTTCCTTGTCACCGCATTGAGTCTACGGTAGTCAATACAAACACGCCACCCATTTTGCAATCGGGTGGGAACTAATTCTCCATGTTGATTTTCTACAACCGTTACTCCACTTTTCTTTGGCACCAGTTGAGTGGGGCTCACCCACTTGCTATCGGATATCTGGTATATCATACCCACCTGCAAAAGCTTTGAGATCTTTTTCTTCACCACCTCCATCATAGGTGGATTCAATCTCCTTTCTGGTTGTCGTACATGCTTGGCATCGTCTTCCAAGAATATGTGATGTATAGAAGTGGTAGGACTAATGCCCTTGATGTCGGAAATAGTCCATCCAATTGCAAGCTTATTCTCCTTAAGAACTTCCACCAACTTTACCTCTTGCTCCTTGGTAAGCTTGCTAGAAATGACCACGGGTAAAGTTTCTTCATCACCTATAAAAACATACTTCAAATGGGAGGTAACGGTTTCAACTCAACCACGGGTGCTTGCAAAACTGATGGCAATAATTTCTCACTAGGAAAAGTTAGAGTTAGTGGTTTAGAAAATGAAGGTATTATAGGAAGTCTTTCCATCTTGGCTAAACAAGCCACAATTTCCTTCAAATCATGAGATAGAGAAAAATCTAAATCATCACAAGACAAACTATTATCAATAGCAACAAACAAGTCATCTCCTCCACTCACATTGAACACATCCTGCACTAAAGGTTTCAAACATCAATCATGAAACAAGAATGGTCATCACGAGGATTTTTAATAGAATCATAGATATTAAAATTAACCACTTGGCCATCGGCTTCCATAGTAAGAGAGCCATTAGATACATCAATTTTAGTACTTGCGGTTCTAAAAAATGGCCCACCTAAAAGTATAAGAGTCGCTTGTGAATCATGTTCCATTTCAAGTACATAAAAATCAGCGGGAAAGATTAATTTATCAACCAATACAAGTACATCCTCAACCACCCCCTTAAGATAAGCATTTGAACAATCGGCCAATTGAATTACCACCCCGTTTCAACTAATGGTCCCAATTTTAATGACTTGTACAAAGAATAAGAGAGAACATTAATTGAAGCACCTAAGTCAAGCATAGCATTAGGGATACTGGTGTCTCCTAAGGTGCAAGGCACGGTAAACATACCCGGATCACTATACTTAGGTGGTAACTTATGTTGAAACAAGGACGACACATGTTCATTAACTTTAACTTTTTGGACACCCTTCAATTTTCGATTCCTTTTTATGGTACAAAACTCTTTAAGAAACTTAGCATACCTAGGCACACTTTTCAATAAGTCTAATAAAGGGATGTTTACCTCGCATTTTTGAAAGATCTCATAGACATCCTTGTCTTGTGTAGGGCGACTTTTCCTCTTGACTGCCTCGGGAAAAGGTGAAGCATCTACATGAGTAAGTATGAATACCGGTGGTACTTCCTCCTCTTGAACCAACGATGAGGTGACAATAGGCTCAACCATCAACTCCTCTTCCTCTTCTTCAATTATCTCACTAATCTTTGCTTTTAGCCCTTTCAAATCCTTCCTACTCCTTAAAGTAATAGAACTTTCATTAGGCTTAGGATTAGGAATAGTTTGGGAAGGTAGCTTATCAGAATTTCTAGCTTCAAGTCTCCCAAGGGCACTAGACATTTGCCCAAATTGGTTCTCCAAGTTTTGAATGCTAGGCTTTGTCTCATGTTGAAATTCCACTTGATTTTCTTGCATAGTGGCCACATTAGAAGTAAGAGCCCGAATCATTGCCTCTGTAGACATGGTTGGAGTGGAGGTTTGACCTTGAGAGGATAATGAATTTGAACTTTGTTGCCTTGGAATGAACCTTGGTTTAGATTGACCAAAATGTTTTCCAAATGACGAGCCTTGATTTTGTTTGCCTTGTGGTTCCAAACCGCCTTGTGGATTCCCATATTGAAAACTGGGATGGTCTCTCTGCATAGGATTATAGTAAGCGGCATTGACCTCCTTGGCCTCCTCTTGGAGAAGTGGGCACTGATCGGTGACATGTACATTGGATGAGCGAAGACCACAAGCTTGCACTTTTCGCTTGTTTCCCATGTTCATATCCCTCATTAAGCCTCATTAAGGAAGTCAAATCTTCAACCTTGCTCTCCAATGATTACTCTTCTTGTTTTGGATCCCACACTAAATAGGCGCGATCTAGAATCAAGCTCACTCAACAATGCATTAGCCTCATCCGGATTATTGTTGAGTATTCTTCCTCCACTAGCACCATGAACCATCCGAGCATCTTCCAGAAATAATCCTCCAACAAAGTCGAGGATGAGATCTTGGTCAATATACCCTTGGTATGGGCATCATGCACATAACTTCTTGAATCGCTACCAATACTCATAAAGTGTTTCATCATCCTTTTGCTCCACATTTGAGATCTCCTTCTTAAGATGAGAAGATTTGGAGGCGGGAAAATACTTCTCAAGGAACACGTTCTTCAATTGGGCCCAAGTAGTGATACTACCCGGTGGAAGATAGTAGAACCAATCATTAGCGGACTCCTTTAGTGAAAAAGGAAATGTGCTCAACTTGATTTGCTCTTTGATGACACTATTTGGTTTGATACTAGTGCATACCACATGAAATGCCAATAAATGTTTGTTTGGATCCTCACCACTTAACCCATGGAATGAGGATAATAAGTGGATCAAACCCGACTTCAGCTCAAATGTGATACCTTCATCCAAGTCCGGAAATGTAATGCACAAAGGTTTTTGATTAAGATCGGGAGCGGTGAGCTCCCTCAAAGTCCTAGATTCTGTTGTTATGTTGATCTTTTCTTTCTCCTTTTTCTTATCTTGATTGTCGAATTGAAGCTTTCTCCTTATCTCCTTTCTAATCTGAAAAAGAGTTTTCTCCAATTCTGGATCAAAATCTAACAACTTCTTGTTAGTAGAACGGGTGTCCAGCATAACCCAAACACCAAAACAAAACTAAAAATAAATAAACAATTGCACTGATAAGCAAACAATAGCCTTCCCCGGCAACGACGCCAAAATTTGGGTAGATTTGTCGAGAGTCTTCAAATTAGTATTTTTATCCACTACAAGCTCAAGCTAGTAGTAAGTGTAAGTAGGGGTTGATGCCTCAAAGAAGGTCTTTTGTCGATTAAATGTGTGCAAAAGTAAGTAACCAATTGGGGGGTTTTGATATGTTGATTTTATAAGTCTACTAAAACAAATATAAAATGAAATAAAATATAAAGACAATATAGACAATTGAAAATGTAAAAGAAATATGATAATGATTCTTGGACCAAGTAATTTCCACTAATAAGTTATGAATTGATCATTGACTGTTCTACTCTATTTCAATATTGAATACTTTGCTATGTAGTTGTTGACTTCTAATTCCACTTAAGAATGATTATTAGTTACAAGCGTAAATAAATAGTCCTTACAATATCGTCAATTTAGTCAAGCGCTCAATTGTATCAAGATTGTAGATTAAAGCGATGAAATTTAGCAAAGTTGAACGAATGAAGAAAACAAGTGTTGCTTCACTTTGGGACATACAAATATAGTCCTTTATAACTCAACGATGATGAAAAGCATACGAATTAATGAATTATAATTGCTACAACGGAATAGATAAACAAACAAAAGATTAATTCATCTCATCTAGCAATGGTTAATTAACTATAACAATTAGTTGATCTTTCTAGATGCGTAATTAACAAACCAAAAGTAATGAAAACTAAATTTGATACTCTAATAATAAAATAGATACAGAATAGAAGTCTTACAATTCAAACTAACTTGGCTTCAAGAACTTGTTCCAAGATGTAGAATCTTAGCCCTCCATACGAAATAACGAAAATAAACTAGAAATTGAAAGTGTTATTCTATGTATTATGATGATTAAAAAATGGAAGAAGAGATATCTAAAATGATCAACAATCATGTTCTTATATAGGCCTCAAAAAGACATCTTCATAAAGTCTCATAATGCTTGAACATAATTGTCGAAATAATGGAGAATTAGAGTAACCACTGGAATCCAATGCTGAGCCGCGCCGCGCGGCTAGCCTCTCCACGCGGCTAGGTAGTCTCCCAAAGTTGCCGCGCCACGCTGCCCCTTTTCTCTTTGACGCTTCCACTTCTTCCTTACTTCCGTACTTTGACTCATTGTTTTTGGCTTTGACTTGTACAAACTTGACATCCAATGACTTCTTTAACCCAATAACATCTTCTAAAGAAGCCCTCTCCATTCATTAGAATACATTCATCCAAATAACCGATAAAAGCACACAAATCCACCATAAAATCAATATCAAAGACATATGCAATAAAATCTCCAATTATGCTTCTTAACCTATCATTTAATCATCAAAATAACCTTATTAACCCCTACTAAACTAGAGTAATCAGTTGGGTGACGGTGGAAGCTGATGCTATGTATTTTGCCAGTGCTTCAGACAAGCAGCTCATGCATGGTAAAATGTTTTACTATATATGGCGTTATTCCAGAGATCATTGAGTTATATTATTTTGACTTCTCGACTAATTAATGACTTTGAATTAGCTATATTATCGTAAATAATTTTTAATATGTTCTTTTAAATACTAGGTAGATGAGTTTTTGAAAAATGGGAAGCATGCCGATGAAGCGCCACGACATGAGTCGTGGTTAAGAGCTCATTCACGTAAGCATAAGGGAGTTGCGACATTCAATAATCAGATAGACTGTGAAACTGCGGATAAATTATAGCTTTAATCCTTTTGCAATGGCGCTTAATTTACATAATTATCATATATACTCTACCTTATTATTGGCTCATCATTATTATTTTAAGGATGGATTGAAGTCCCAAGTTGCAAGAGGTGAAATTGTGATGAAAGGAGGTCGGGATGAAATTTTGGCAGGAGCTCTTAATAAGTCAGAAATGGTGGACGTTTTAGGGGCATTTGGATCAGACATCACAAATACGAACTACTTTGGATATTGTAGGCCTATACCTGTAACACCCTCGATATTACCATTGTGGGTAATTTAATAAATCGTTGATTTATACCTCTCTTTTAGTTATATTCGTTAAAAATATTTTAAATTTGCAATTCAATTTTTATTAGCTTTTAATCTTATGAGAATCCCACTTCGAGAATCCCACTTCTATGTTAGTTGGGTCAAAATCGTTTCTTAATCGTGCGTTTAGAGTTTAGAATTAGATTCTACGCGAAATTTGAGTGAAACCCTACTCGTTAAGGTATGGGAAAGTTTAGTCTTATCGAGTTAAGTTTTTAGGTCCAGAAATTGAAGAAAGCCTTCAATCATTCATTTTTCTAAACAATTTCAGCATACTTTCTCTTCCTTCAACCACCATAAAACCTCCATAACTCAAAAGCATAAGACGGATGTCATTTTTTCGTTTCTCAACGAAAGTTCACGATTATTGTACCATTCTTCTTCTCTAATTCTCCTCTTCCTTTTGATACAATAAAATCTCATTTTTCTCCAACTTTTATAAAAATCCATCTTTTAGATTTAATCTTTAGACGGACACAATTTCTTCTTTTTTTTAACCAAATTTGGTTCCGGTTGATGTTCTAGAATCCTCTCATCTTACTCTTTCTTTCTAGGTAAGAAAAGATTGAATCTTTAAACTTGATTTTAAGACCCAGTTTTTCAGATTTTACTCAACTTCTTCCTATCTTGTTAAATATTGTTAAAAGGGTGAATTTTGAAGACTTGGGTCAAGGAATCCGTGGCTATTGATGGTTAGCTCGAGGATCGGAGATTTGAAGTGCTAAAAGTTAATGTAGACGGATTACTCGATACTACGTCATTCTGTGACTTGGATGTTAGTGTTCAAGTAGGAAAGATACTACTTTTTATGTTGATATGAAATTTGGGTAAAGTTGTGGTGTTGTGTTTAATGATGAATTATGTTTTAACATGTTGTAATTCTTTATTGGTTTCATTACTTAGTTGCGTATCGTCATTTTGAACAAGTTTAGGAGAAAAATCGATGTACAAACTCATCCCGGCAGGGACCAATACCCGTACCGGCCGGGATAGATATGCACCGGATCGGGACGGACCCCAGTGGTGATGAAAGTTTGGCATATTGATCGAGGTAAAAAAACAAAGTGCTTTACTCTTTTGAATCACTCAATTCGGAGTCCGTATGAGAAAATGGCGCTCGTTTTACTAATTCGAGTTTGTAGGTGTGCATTACTATGTAAGATGATTATTTATATTGTTTAATCTTATCATGATCAAAGATATATCATGTTTGACTCATTCACATTTTTATATACGTATATATTACCGTCACATGTCTAATTAGCTGTTTAAAAGTATGAATTGGCCATGTTTAACATGTATATATGTTTACCATCATATCCAATTTTCTATGTCGTACTCACATACTTTAACCAAATGAACCTTGTATCTCTTAGCTGGTCATGTAATCGTGTTTGTTTGGATGAAGTTGATCTCTCATTTCCCATATTTACCCTTAAACTTGTTGGACTTTATGTCAAAGCGATGTATCGACCCAGCCAGCTAATGTTGTATTCTTGCGAGGTGGTGTCACTGCATGTAGCGTACTTGCTTTGCCTTTGCTTGGTTTCTCATCTGCGTTGGTCGTACTGCCGGAGTATGAGTACTTGTTATTGTCAACAACCTTTCTCGTTGGCCGTATTGCCGGGATTGGTGTAAGTTTCATAAACCCATTATTAGACATTTCTAATAACAAAATAAAGTTAGTTTACTCATTAAACTAGTTAGATCTTATGCAAGCATAACTAAATTAGTAAGGAAGAAGAAGAAACATGTTTCCTTACATTGAGTTGGACAATTTAGGACACAAGATTAGGACACCTTCCTAATCTTATTCTTGAGCATAAAAATTAGGGATGAACTCCAAGTTTCTAATGTAGAAACACTCCTATAAGTTGCACCAAGACAACCCCTTAAATACTACACTATTACTACACTATTATAATATAGTAGTAGCTCTTAAAATATGACTAATAACTCTATTACTACACTTAGTAATTTTATTAGAAATCTATGAACACAAGTGAAACTTCTCAAGTTTTTCTTAATGTAAGAATATGATGTAGAAAGATAAATGATATGTTGAATAATTGATCAAGTGAGTAATAATAAGACGAAAACACCTCCTCTTATTACCCACAAAACCGGCACACACATGGGGTAGGGAGGGTAGCTTTTCCTTTTTGTGTTCACAATGCAATAGGTAGGTATCTAGGTCTAGGTTGTAATCATTTAATCTAATTCTTAATTAGAACAACCACTAAGACCTAGATCCCTACCCTAACTCCCAAAACTGGTGCACCCATGCTAATATGGGTATCCATTTTATTTTGTGATTTTGTCATTTGTCACATATGTGACATGTGACATGTAATTTTTTCTTACAAATGTTCATTTAACTAATTCAAATACAATCTTATAACAAATAAATTAAACTGAACATTTTAAGTAATAATTTATAATTTCATGTACCTAAAATGGGTCATCTCATGTTTGGTTAATATAATTTACAACTAATTGTAATCATAATGAACCAAATATGCTTATCTCAAATGTTTCATAAACATTAATCATTCTTAGTAATATACTCCGTAATAATTAAATTACTAAATTGAATCTTATTTAATCATAATACAATAAGATATAATTCTCACTTATAATATAAACATGTTCAAATTTAAGGGATTAATTAATTTGTATCGCTATACAATTAATTAACTTTCATGATTAAGGAATCGTCCTTTCGGTGTAACCTAAAGGGATCAACTGATCATCACCGTCATACGACAGTAACGTCAAACTCTAGTAAGCCAATCGTTACCGATTAATGTGGATCAGTTGACTATAATATTTATCATCCCTTTGTATTCTTGTTATTGAGATTTAAACATGTGATCTCACTAATGTTGAGGACACATACTCCAACAATCTCCCACTTGTCCGAGACAAGTGTGCATCACCAATTCTCTTGTCCTATTACTATCTCCCACTCAACGCAAGGTGTCTTGCAGGTCGTACTTGCATTCGATCATATCAAGAGTGGTTTCCTCGATCTGGAGAGTAACTGTTTGATCAGAACTATCTACCATAGATACCTTCCGAGCGTGGCCACGTAGTTTCAGCTTACTACTTCTCGAGTGGCCTTGAGATTTTTAAATAACCCTGACAAGTGGTGAACAATTCCTATCGCACTATTCCCTTCAAATACCCACATCTCATCATGACTCAAAAGATGCCCATTTGATCCCATTTACGAAGGTCGTAGAGTATAAATCAAAGTCACTCTGAAATTGTGCTACCTTAGGCGAACAATCTTTAGTCTAAAGAATTGACTAAAAAATAATACTATAGTAGCTCTCACCACGACAAGGCTATATGAATTGCCAGAACTCTATAAGCGGTCACTGCCCGACTTAGTGTCCCGTACAGTCTGCCTATGTAATCGATTAGTCATCTCTTATGACCCTATGACTCTTGAACTTGCCATCAATCGCATCACACTCCAGTCACTTGGAGACGTCACCTCATATAAGTGATTAGGGGCCAATGCTATGTTAATCCAGTTCACTTTAATAGAGTTCAAAATTCTCAGTACAACATATTTAGAAACTCAAACGATGAATCTGATTATCATATATGAACAATCAACACAATGTTATTGCTTCATATCTTATAATCTAGCGTATACAAGTTCCATGATACCACAAGGGGATCTTGTCCAAATGCAATAAAGGTGTGGGTAGTGAATATGCCATGTATTCATTTATTCCAATCTTATAAATTGGTTTTTCCTTTCATTCAAAATTATTCCTAATAAAATGAATTTATCTACGTACATGTCTAGATCTCTATCTAGTGTTGGGATCTTTAACTTGAAAAATGGTCTCACTTGTTATCATGATAACTATGTGATAGGTATCTTGGTGAAAAGATCTAACATTAGTTCCTTATAAGTTACCGTATCCTCATCATAATGTACTAAGACTCTATTTGTAGATTTCTTAATGATTGATTTGTTATTGGCTCGTCATGCTACCTTATCCTCAACAGCTCCTTAGTTCTCCCCGAGAACCTCATTGATGTTCCTCATGTGGATTGATTTGTTATTGGCTCGTCATGCTCCAAGCATACAAGTCATCAAGGTTTGTGCATATCATGGCATGCATGATTGGTCTAATGGCGGAAACATTAGTAATCATGTGATTAACAACCCTTATGAATAAACATTAGTAAACATTAGTGGATGACTATGACTATTTCATAGTGATCCCAATTACATCAATATGAATAACCTACTAAACTTTGTTGAAATAGATGAAGGATATTATCAATATAAGACACTTGTCTAAAAGCCAAGCTAAAATCTCCTATCTCATAATAGATTTTGATTTTAGTACGCATAATGCTTTCTTTCATCCAGGATTGAAAATCCAAACACTCCTTAAGTATTAGTACGTCACTGTCAATGAGTGATACGCCATTTTTCGTGGAAGACAAGTGCTCCCACTGAACTTCATTTCTAAACATGACAACTTTAACTCCCACTCAGATTCATGTCTACATGACTTCTCGATAATTCGAGTGAAACTATTCTTATATCGCATAATTGAAATGATCATCACAACCTCTAGGTGTTGGTGGAAACCTTATGCTTGTGTTGGTACACATCTCATTCCAAATACCCATTTGGAAAAATGGTTTTGATGTGCAACTTGTACACACTCATTATGAGGTATAACAATGATGATTTGGATATTAGCATAGGTACACATTAATTTTAGCTATTGTAAACATCTTTATGTCCATTTATGAAACTCTTATCTATTTTGGAGTGGTCTATACAACTCACAATAGATCATTCTTTTTGCATAGATTCGATTTAGTTTCATAAGGCTCTTATGTATAAAATCGAATTTAAAAATTACTAGGTACATCCACTTCATAGATCATAATCTTGTTATATTAAGAACATTTTCTTTTGGTCTCATCACTAGTCTAAGGATTCACTTAAGAACGCTTTCTTTTGGTCTCCTCACGAGTCTTGAGTCTAACCTAAGAACATTTTCTTTTAGTTTCCTCACTAGTTCCTTACTAGCTTTATGTTTGTGGTTTATTTTCTCCCACTCTATCTTTAGAAAAATATAACTATTTTCTTTTAAGATAGCTTCATGAGCCACAAACAATTTTGTACTTATGATAGTGAAGGAGGTAAAAACATCACAACTTGACCTTAAACGATCTATAAGCTGAATGAATGGACTCAAATCCATGTCATCTACAATAGTTTGTCTAGAGTCAATATAAGTGGTTACAAATTTTAATTCGAGTGATGATGCCAATTGGTTTTGTAAATTCCCTACTTTGGGTTCAATAACTCAATTTGATTTAACAATATATGTAAGTACAGTTGGTGTGGAACATCTTTGTCGTTTTGTTTTTGGCAATTATATTGTCGACATGGCTGAATCGTGTTACGTACGCCAATTAATTTGATGATTTAGTTTTATGTGTACTGCGAGAAATTGATTAATAGTTCTAATAGGTTGTTATCAATTTTTTCTGTTTAATCATATCATTGGCTTGTTAGACTACTTGTCTGCGTTTATTGTATGGAGTATCAAACTTGCGTATTTGTTTGTTCAACCATTGCTGTAATCTTTGATGCATTGTTATATAATGATGACTAATTAATTTGCTATATACATATGCCTGATATGTGATAAGGTTCTTTGCTTTTAATTATTTCTGGGTATAATGTTTTTTCGTTTGATTTTGGCATGCGCTTAGCGATTGTTGACTAAATTTATGAATAATGAACAATGATTATATATAATTAATGATCATGAATATTAGCAAATGAATTATCTAAGATTTAACTTATGGTTTTTGTGATGGGGGTGTTACAGATTTACTGAAATTTATTTCAATAATTTTTATTGTGTTGTCTATAATTATTATTGAAGGACATGTGAGAGATATCATCGTTGTTAAAATTGTTTCAATAACTTAAAAATCTTATCCACTTAAAATGATTGAGTTTTACAATTGATAAAATATGCCATATTTTGTCAAAAAGACTTTTTCATCCAATTAATCAATAACTTGATCTTTGTTTAGAAGGAATGACCTGACTACCATGGGACTTGTAGTTCAAAGATTAACGCTTTTGTCTATTGTATATGATACGAGTGTGAAGAAAAGTTATTTTATTCTGTATTATAATCCGAATACCCAGAGAGTATGAGATTAACTAAGTTTCTGTCGCACGGATGGATGTACTCAACTATACTAATAGGAACGATCTGACCACCACGAGCTATGTAGTATACAGTCTGGTTTAATTTCATAATGTATTAATTTGGTAATGTACCAGGACTTTAATTATGTGTGAGAAACGACTTGAGTAACAAGGGGCTCATTCATGTTTTAAAGTTTATTGTTATCATCTAGATAAAGTCCTAAATTAAGGATTTATGTTTTCTGTTCTTGTTTTATGTTGTTTTTCCTTCGTATTAGATTTCTCATAGGGACAATTAATTCAGTGTAAAAACATTCTTGATGCTAAAAACTATTTGGTAACAATTTTGATGATTGATACCGCAACCTTAGAATTGTTTTTATGCATGGAAAGCTAATCGGTATGATCGATAAGCATGTTATTGTAATACCTCTAGAGGGGGAGAGTAATGTAGTGCATTGGATGTATATGCAAAGTACTATAAAGAGAATATTACCGCAAGCTGCATTATTTCGGCCTCCATGAGTCCTGATCTCTAGAGGCAACATAAAAATATGACTCCTCCATTGATCATAAACATCTTCAAAATATGTACGAGTCTCATTGTAGAGCTGCTAGATATTTGAAATCTAAGCCCTTCTTTAAATATGAATCTGTGTATGTGGTTATTAGCTCTTCTAAGAGCAAGTGTAAAAGCAAGAATATATCTGCGAGATATACACTTGCACCCACAGATGCTTCGAGCAAAGTGTAAAGACACGACCTCAATTCTGGGTGGCCGGCAACTGATCCACTGGAAGGGGACCACGTATACCTGGCAGGAGTAACGCAGGAGAAAGAATGGCCTCCCCGCTGGTCGGCTGACAACCAGTTATATAAACTGTATCAAGTGGAAGATTCCCTGCTAGCAGACCGGCTGTCGGCTAACCGGCAGGGAGGCCCATTCTTCCTCATGCGTTACTCCTGCTAGGTATGCATGGTCCCCTGCTGGTGGACCGGTTGCCGGCCGGCAAGGAAGGCCTTCTTTTCTTTTTTACGACTTCAGGTAAGTGCTAAGACTGGAAGCCGGTCGCCTGGCCGCCGGTGCCTAGGCCGGCACCGAGTCCTCCCTCTCGTTCTTTTCTTTGTGCGCCCAAGTGAGGGGGGTGTTGTCCCTGGCAAGTTGGCCGGCCGCCGGTGATCGGCCGGCTAGGGGGCCACCTCATTCTCTTTTCTTCTCATCTTCTTCCATTCTTCATGTTTACTGACGATTTCTTACTCCTTATCTCGTCTCTTCCTTTCCTTGGCATATTACCTATTAGATGAGAAGAAAATTTACGATATGAGAGTACGCGGAATAAGGGGCAAAATGAGTAAAAGCGTCGCTAAAACCGCATTAAATAAGGTCGAAATCAAGGAGAATAAAGAGGTAAACAATCTAAATTAATCGTATATCAAACCTCCCTACACTTAAACATTACTCATCCCCGAGTAAGTAATTGAGCAAGAATGAGACCCTTATTCAACTAAACTAAGTAAACTACTAATATTAGATGAAAGGCAATTAATGGGCCTTTTCCGTCCTTTTAACTCACAACAAAATACAAGGATGTATTTACTTCCTTGAAAGGCAAGTGGGGGCTTGCGGAAATTTTAGACACATCCAACACTTACGCACGTAATCAACATATGGGATGCATCATTCAAAAGAGCAACCGCTTTCCTCATCTAAGCGATGTGGTTTTATTTCAAAAACCAAAGGTCTAGGTCGGGGGATACCGTCTCAAAGTCTTAACGAGGTGCAACCCCCCAAAAATGGCTCAAACAACTTGAACGTGACAAGCAAATGCCTATAAATCGAATTCAATGGTGGGAAAGAAGGAAGCAAAGCTAACCGTATAAGATCAATATGACATGACTCAAGATTCGACCAAGAGTAACCAATGATTAAAGGTACTTAGACTATTGATTTCCTCACGGATTTCACTCGTCACTCATTTGAAGAACGTGTAATTTTTGTGACAAAAAGTAACCAAAATCACTCACTACTCGACTTGTGAGGCATGCCCGCAATCTAATGTGGAATCCTCTCCTATATGATCACGTATAGACCTGTCAAATTCCGACCCGACCCGAAAACCTGACCCGACCCGCCCGTTTTTTCTAGGGTCAAGACCCGAAAATTTCAACCCGCTGACCCGTTTGACCCGAACCCGAAATGACCCGTTATTTTAGGGTCAAAAACCGATTTGACCCGGTCGACCCGTTGGGTCAAAGGTAAATCAAGAATTTCATTAAAATATTAATATGAATATATTATATTTGAAAAAATGGTCAATAAAATATTATTTTTAGTAACAATTAAAAAATCAATTTTATACAATTTTAATAATATTTAATAATAAAATAATTATTAAAAATAACTTATTTTAATAATTATGTCAATATAGTTGATGTAAACATTAATTATGATTAAAATATTAATTTTAAATACGTTTTGCATTTATTAAAAATAAATTTTCGATAAAACATCGGGAAAAAAAAGGCGTTAAAGACTATTTCTTGACCCGTATTCTGACCCTAACCCGACCCGTGACCCGTATGACCGGACCTGGGACCTGACCCGCCCGACCCGTTTGACCGGTGTAATCACGTATGAGATGCAAAAATGGGAATGCGCATAATTAGAAACACGGGTTGTAAAAGGGCTAGGTAGTGTGTCTAAACGAGATTACTTCAAGCACCATTATGGATGATGTGGAGTTGCATATCAAGAAATTGTCAAAACTCCATTTCTCCCAAATTATTACAACAAAGAAATGTATCAAACTTCAAAGTCCGGCTTATTTGGAAAAATATCATGTCGCCAATTATTTTGCAACGTCTTTTTATACTCCGTTCATGAAGGATGCTGAGGGGTGTGGAGTTGCTCGACTTTTTCTCATACAAACATAGAATAAATATGTCAAGTGATTTTTGTTGTTTTTGTAATTTTCTTTCTTTTCTATTTTGTGTTTGCTTTGTAAAACCTCTTTATTCAACATGTCAAACCCAAAATAAACTTTCATTGCGACTCAAATGGACTTAGCTTGAGTCCACCAATTAGGACTCTAATTCCCTTTTCAAACCTACAAAGACAAAGCGACAACTTTTTGATCAAGGAAGGTTGTTTATGGGATGTAGTTGGTGTTGTAGATATTCCAAAAGAAAGGCTAAGTCTCAAAGGGAATGCAAAAGTCGGTCGTAATCTAAAGGGTCGAATATTAGGCTTATTTGGCAATGTGAGGGCTAAAAGTTTATTTGCAACGGGTTGGTTTCAAATTATGCGCACAAAAATATACATCTCGTGATCTAAGGGGAAGACGACACACTTATGCGTAGAGATGTGACATGCCACGCAAGGAGGCTTACTCACAACCTATAGAGACCGGGTATGAATGCGCCGGTCTAAAGGAGGCTCTAAGTCTCACATGTAAGTAGTTATGTCGTATTCTAGGTCTAGCCTACAATCTAGCTACTTGGTCTCACAGTGCGGTCTATAATTTTTCGATCAAGCCTTATTTCTCAGGTGTCTAACAAGGAGATCACAAGGTGCAAGCTACTAGGAGGGGAAAGATATGGCCAAGAGAAAATCATCATTGAGGTATCATGTTCTCTTCCTACACCACATTTTGTTTAAATATGCACAAACTCAATGCAAACGGAAAGTAAAGAAACAAACAAGTATTTAAAAGCTACGAAATGCATTTCTAAATTCTAGCAACAATTAAATAAACATGCAACAATTGTCTAATTCTAGCAACACGTAAGCAACACACCACAAGTTCCAAAAAGGAACATCCTCATTAACAAATTCCCGTCCTCCTGCATATTAATCAAAATAAAATAAAAGAGCGGAAAAAGAAGAAAGTAGTTGGAAAGAGTATACCTAGCGGTCTTCTATTCTCTTGTTGTTTCAAATGCTCCGTGTATGCCTACATCACTTGTTAGACAAACAACACACACACACACACACACACACACACACACACACACACACACACACACACACACACACACACACACACACACACACACACACACACACACACACACACACACACACACACACACACACAC
>JAIUZE010016720.1:0-33312 GCA_022085475.1 Heliosperma pusillum
TTTTCAATTTTATGACCATTATAATCTCATATTATCGATTTTTATCGTATAAAAATCAATGAACATGCAATACATAAGTAAAAGTCACGAAATTTTACATACAATATGTAAGACATGCATGTGAGATCATTTTAAATTTCATGGCCATAATCAACATGCAACTATTTTTAGTTAACTTTTAACTCATAAAATGCATGTTAACTCGGTTTAAACGCCAAAAATCAAAATAAATAGCAAATTAATCCCTAAAATCACGAAATTTGACCACAAACATTTTTAGGTCATTAGGTATACATGCACCAAAAATTTTTGTCAGAATCGTATTTAACTCAAAATCTTTGATTTATTAGTTATCTTATAACTTTAATAAAAATGTCCAAAATGAACATGCATGCTACAAGCTAGCTCTGATACCAATTGAAAGTCCATAGACCTTAATTAGACTCCTCTAATTATTTGCTAAATTACTTGTTAATTTAGTATTTAATGATCTATGTAACATGCATTCAAATATAAAGACATTTATATAAGAGAAGAAATTTCCTCACATTGATATGGAAAATATAAGGGCACAACAAGAACTCCTTCTTGTTGTTCTTGAGCTAATAATATGGATGAATACAAATAATCCCCAAAATAGAAGATCTCCTCTAAGTGGCACCAAGATTAACCCAAATAATCTACCCTTATTATTAACTAGATAATAAGATAGATATTATTCTACTAATATTATGACTATATTACTACACTAGTAATACTTAGTAAATATTAGTGTTTGAGAGTTTTAGTAAGAATATGAGGTGTTTAGAGAAGTAAGGAAAGAAAGCGCAAAATGAAGTAAAGAAAAATGAGCAACACTTGGTCATTTTATAGGCCATTTGGCCGGACTTCACAAGCCAAAATAGGGCTCTTATTTTGTTCATTTGATCACATGCATTAGAGTGGAGTGTTGTAGAACAAGTGATGATTGTTTACTACTTGTTATGTCCCTTTCATAAAGTAACTAAAGAGTAAAAATAAGAACAAAATCATCACCATGTAACTACTAGCCCAACCGGCCACAATGGCCTTAGTTTGGTCCATTTTGATTTTTGATATTTGTCTTACAAATACTTATTGATCATATGGTTAATTATCTTGTATAATTAAGTGTTAATTTGATCATAGAACAATTATATGACTCAATTAAATAAATAATATGTACTTAACATTTTAAGTAATATTTTACCATTATATCAATATATAATGGGTCTCACAATGCTTAGTTAATTTATTTTACAACTCCTTGTAAATATAATTAACTAATTACCTCTATCTCAAAACCTCAACTAATTTAGTAATTTAACGATTAATTACTAAGTTAAATCTTATTTAATCGTATTAAAATAAGATCTAAATTTATTAGTCAATTATCGCATAATTGAAAAATAAGTTTAATCGAATTTGAGTTCTTAACTCAATTTCTAATAAATAACTCTCGTACATATCGAATATCTGTAATGTACTAATTAATTGTATCGTATACAAATAATTACTTACTATTTGGATCATCCTTTAGGTTGACCGCAAGGTATCAGTTGATCACCGCCGTCAAACGAGCAATAACTCAACGCTAGTCCGCTCCACCCGTTATTGATTTACGTTAATCAACTGACTAATCATATATATAGTCAATAAATATCCCAATTATATTCCATAATAAGATTTATTATGTGGCGCACTTTTGTGGAGGACACCTACTCCAACAAAGACTATTACCTTAAACAATACAAACCCATGAGCCTAGTCCTATCACAAGAAAAGAAGGAAAGAACCTTAAATAAGGTTAATAGGAGTAGACTTCTGACTAGTCATTAGTTAGCTCAGAACTAGAGTCAAATGTAGATTAGGATGGTTTGCATTATGCTTTTAACTGCTGGACAATAACCAGCAGCCAGCATCAATACTTATGCAAAAACATCACACATTGTAATTACTTTTCTCTTAATAAATTCAACTATAATATTTGCTCATCCTTTCTGTGTCATGTCTTCTACTTCCTTTAAGACACTTAAACTCATCAATTCCGCACCCTATCCTGTCAAAAATCGCCACAGTCACATTACCTTCCATATGCCTTCCGGGGAAGCCTTCCAAAATGTCGGGTGTCGAACCATATATACAATGCGGTCATTATTTTTGCCATAAGTTGCCTTATAGAAAGTTGCTAAGATATCGTTAAGTTTCATCACAAATTCTCATATCGTTAAGTTGCCTTATTAAATTTAATGGTCATATAGATGATGGTTTAAGTAATGAAAATTTCAATGATGAAGATGATTTGGATTAGTGACGTCGTGCTAATTAGGTGGTATTTTAGAAGATGGAAACCATTATTAACGGACTATATGTGACGGAAAATAGGTTTACGGTCACTTTTAAGAATAAGAGAGGAGTACAGGGGTATAACTGAGAATAAGAAAAAGGGAGGGGTACAAGTGAGAAAATGAAAGAACACAAGGGTACAAATGAGAAAAACTCATAATTAAATAACCAATTAAAAATAAACACAACCTGGTTAGAGAATAAGGCCCTGTTCTTTTGGACTGAATTTTGCTGAACTTTTCTGAACTGAACTTATAGGAGCTGAACTGAACTTATAGGAGCTGAACTGAACTGAACTGAACTTATAGGAGCTGAACTGAACTTATAGGAGCTGAACTGAACTGAATTTATAAGAGCTGAACTGAACTGAACTTATAGGAGCTGAACTGAACTTATAGGAGCTGAACTGAACTGAACTGAACTTATAGGAGCTGAACTTTTGTGAACTTAATTTTACTTAATTGAATAGAACTTATATAATCTAAACTTTACTAAACTGAACTTTATTATAATCATTATCTTTTGGAAAGGGTTGTCATACAAAAAAAATATACTCTAAAACATAAGGTAAGATAATAAAATTATTCCGATTTATATACATTTGTTTGTTGATACAGATTACTACGTTTACATTACGATAAAAAAATAAATTACATATTACATCGTTTTTTAACTATCTATTTCTATATCATCATCTTCCTCATCACTTTCTTCTTCATCTGCACTACCACTCGAAACAACGAATCCATTGTCTCGCCAAATGTTTTTTTACTATCTTGTTTCGTATCTTGAACATGGCATTTTCCCGCTTATAATCAAACATGTCTGAATCTACTGTTTCTTGAATATTCACGTCATGTTGTATAATAGGTATTCCAAGAGTATGCATCCTTATAAAATTATGAAGTGTGAATGTAGAAATAATAATAGACATTTGATACTTTTGTGACATTTAGAGCATATTTTGTTAACATCTTCCACCTTTTTTTCAATTAACCAAATGTCATTTCAACTTTCATTCAAAAATAATGAATGTCGATAGTTTAAATACTCTACAATTTCTTCGGGCGGTCTCAATGATAATGTATGTATCCAATAATTAATGTCAAATGTTTTTATATCGGTTTTCATAAATAATATATTTCGTATAATTTTTCTAAACTTAATTTGTAAGAATGGAACTTTTCTGAACTGAACTTATAAGAGCTGAACTGAACTGAACTGAACTTATAGGAGCTGAACTGAACTTATAGGAGCTGAACTGAACTGAACTTATAGGAGCTGAACTGAACTGAACTTATAGGAGCTGAACTGAACTTATAGGAGCTGAACTGAACTGAACTGAACTTATAGGAGCTGAACTGAACTTATAGGAGCTGAACTGAACTTAAAGGGGGTGAGTTTAAGTCCAAAAGAACAGGGCCTAAGACCAGGAATCAAACTTAATACTCATCCAGCTTTTCACGAATTATTACACCTTTGATATTCGATTACACAAAATATACTTACTTAGGACATCAAATTTACTAGTACAAAATTTACAATACCCTCTCCATCTACACAAATTCTCATTTCTGACGGACCGATCCGTCATAAACCCGTCGTAAGCTTGCGACGGGTCAAATCCCTCTCACAAAGAACAAGTGAGGGGCAAGTGGGGTGCAAATGGAGCCCCCCACTTGCCTTGCGACTTGCTTTTTATGAGGGGAATTTGACCCGTTGCAAGCTTGCGACGGGTCGCCCCGTCACATGCAAGACTTATTGGTCCATCTAAAACATGAATATGGAAAACAAAATACAACATTGCAAAAAAAAATAATCAGAAAATATATAGCAGAGAAAACATTCTCCCACAAAATACAATTACATATTTCTCTGAAGACGGGCTGAAAACGGATAGTGCACCTCGCAAGTGGAAAGGGCAAGGGGAGGGCAAATGGATCCCCCAACTTGCATTATCACTCGCATATTGTGAGACGGGCACTATCCGTTTCACACGATTATTTCTGTTGAAGTGGGATTCTGTTTTAAGAGAATCTAGCACATTGTGTGATCATACTGCAACCTCTGCTATAATGATTAGCAGGTGCATCTCCACACCTGTAATAAGAAGACCCTGCTGTAGAACATGGCACCACATCTCTCTTCAATGTCTCATAACTTATAAATTTTCTTTCTACACTTAATACTCTCCTTATAACCTCTGAAGTACCCTCAATTTCTTCCATGGTTGAGCAAGTTTTTCCCTTTTCATCACAATTTGGATCAAAATCACTTGTTTTTAGTGAATTTAAACTCAAATCTGATAACCCATTTGAGAAATTGAAGTGGATTTGCAAGATCAGGAGTAATAAAAGCAATGACAGTGTGATTGATGTTGTGGGCATTGCTAAATTTAGGGGCTTACTTTTAGGAAGAGAAAGACAAGGGTGTTTGTAATTTGTTTTTGGATTGGATCTTCTTTACTAAGTTGGGTAGTCGGCATTTAATATGGTAGTGATCATTCTGATAATGGTCCACAAACAACTGAGACATGCATGTACTCATCAGCTAGGTAGTACCAAAACGGACACGGACACGGACACGGACACGACACGGACACGTGATACGGCGTCTCGTGAAATTTAGGACACGGGACACGCCATTTAAATTTAATAAAATATATATTTTATAGTTATAAATAACATACAATTTTATTTTTGTATTAGTATTTGATATTAAATGTAAATAATTGAGTGTAAAACTTGACTTTAACTATAATTTATTCGTATTTTCCACCCAAACTCATCTTTTAATCAATTTTCCCACCCAAACTCATCTTCTAATCAACCTTTTCTAGTCTTTCAATCTCACATTCTTTGTTTATAAGTGTCCGTGTGTCCGTGTGTCCGACACGGTGTCCGACACGGGACGGCTAGTTAGGAGAAGTGTCCGTGCTACCGAGCTCATCAGTAACTCACTATTTAAATGCTCACTACTCACTACTCACTACTCCAGTACTCACTACTCCACTACTCATTAGCTAAGTAGCACGGACACTTCTCCTAACCAGCCGTTCCGTGTCGGACACACGGACACCTATAAATAAGAAATATCAGATTGAAAGACTAGAAGAGGTTGATTAGAAGATGAGTTTGGGTGAGAAAACTGATTAGAAGATGAGTTTTTGTGGAAAATGAGAATAAATTATAGTTAAAGTCAAGTTTTACACTCAATTATTTACATTTAATATCAAATACTAATACAAAAAAAAAATTGTATGTTATTTATAACTATAAAATATATATTTTATTAAATTTAAATGCCGTGTCCGGTGTCCTAAATTTCACGAGATGTCGTATCACGTGTCTGTGTCGTGTCCGTGTCCGTGTCCATGTCCGTTTTGCTGCTACCTAGCTCATTAGTCCCTATCTTACCCAAATTAGTCAAATTAGTCAATAAGACCCCTTTAAAAATCAGTGGGTCTCGTTGAAGTCGGTGTTCTCGTCTTTACTAAAGACGGGTTAAAATCGCTCTCATAAAGAGGCAAGTGGGAAACTAAATGGATATCTACTTGCCCTTCCACTTACCTCCTTGTAAGAGGGGATCCGACCCATTTTCGTTGAAGACGGATAACCGTCTTCAATGAGAATTTGCGTTATAAAATAAGAGCGCGACTCATTTATAATCAATAAATGAGATACTTAACATACAAAAAAAAACTATACAATGTACAACGATCTTCCTAACAACTTTAATGTATCATCTACGTAGGCCTCATTAAAAGTGTGTTTGCGTCGAAAATAAGGTGGATTTATAAAAAAAAGTTACATAAGACCATCTCCAACCCCAAATTTTTCTCTTCCTCATCCCACTCTCTCTCATCACTTTTTATTCATCCACCTCATTATTCCTCAACTTTTCAATTAACAACCAAATTACTCCTACAACAATGATTTATACTTATTCCTCATCTCACTCTCTTTCATCATTTTATCTTTCTTACTTTAATATAGTCCCACACAATTTTTTATATTAAAAACTTATTAAAGTAATTTACTCGGATTTTCTAGACGGTAATTTTTCGGTAAATTCATTTTTTTTAAGACGGTAATTTTTTCGGTAAATTCATTTTTTGGTGTGCCCTAGCCAAATATTTTTTTCGATTATTTTATGTTCTTTATCATTTGTTATCATTTTCTTTTGTTCTTTAGAATCGTTCCTTCTGAAAAGGGATGAACTAAAGAAGATCGAGACGGAGGTATTTAATTGTATTTAATTTCCAAATGTTATCAAGAATGGTCTCTATTTGTAGAGAAAAATAAAATATAACAAATGGTTTAACTTTTATAATTTTTCAATTTGTTTTTAGCTAATTAAAAAGATTTAAATCTTCCTCACTTAAAAAATGAAATATCTCGTCCACTTTATATTTTCCCCACTTTTATAATTCTATTAAACAATGATTTATACTCCACTTCATTTGCGCGTTGTCTTCCTCACTTGAAAGCGGAGCAAAGCAATCCTCGTCTTAAAGTTTGGTCCACCTGGCAGTTTTAGTGTACGGCTAGTAGTAACGCGTTAGTGAAAAGCGGCGTTGGAGATGGTCTAAGAAATTACGAGATATATTATGTAGCGTGTAATTTACACTCTATCACATGTAGGCCATGATATATGGTTTTATTCGTACAAAAAACTTAGGCAAAATTGTTCATTACAGCCTTTTATAAACATGATTTTGAAAATTACAGCTTTATATAAATATATTTGTAAATTACACCCAACTTATAACTTCTGATGACAAATTACAGTAAAAAATTTCACTCCGGCGGAATTTTATAGCAAATTTTGAAATTTGTCATTTAAATTCATCTTTTATGACGAAAATACCCTTACCATCAAACACTTCCTTGTTATATATATTCTCATGTTTGAATGTTAGAGTTTTGCTCTCTTTCATTTCTCACTGTTGAAACTCTCCCACTTCTCCCTTTCTTCATCATCTCTCATTCAACTCTGTCTCTCACAATTCTGCTTCTTTTTGTTATTAATATAAGGCGTCCTTTAGCCCTAAACCCACAGGTATAGTTTAATTGTTATTAATTTCATCCATATTGTTTTTATCTCTTTTTTCCCCAATTTGGAAATATAATTCACCACCACCACCTTCATAATCTAATAAAGTCTTCCTCCCAACAAATTCTCCAAAATGGTAAATACGCATATTGGTCATCACTTCAAAGTAAGATGGCCCTACAAACACATATTAGTGATTTAAGGTTCAGTTGGACCAAGAAATTAACATGCACAACTAACCTAATTACATTTAGGAAATCATTAAAATCACAATAGCATATTTCAAATAATCAGAAAGATTGTTTAAAGATAAACCCTAAAATCAATCTCAAATTGATAATGGATTAAATATAAAACAAAACATATTTAGGGTAAATGCCAGATCAAAATTTAGGATTAACACCACTAATATATGAATTCAATACAAAAAAAATTGAATTTTAAGTGAATTATCACTTACTTTTATCCGACGAAGTCGTTGACGAGGTGTCTGCTTTTCCAGACATGCTTAGTTGCAGTAAATCACACAATGTAGAGTATGTAATTGCAGATTTGATGGAAATATTGATAGAGATTGAGTGAGGGAAGAGGTTTGGTTGGAAGATGAAATGATTTAAAAGGGAAGTTAATGAGAAAAGTGAGGAAATGGGTAAAGTAGGTCTTTCATAAAGAGAATGGTATATCGGTCAATATTTACAAAATATGGCTGGAATCCTCATTTTGATGCAACTTTTAGTGGTAACAGATAAGTTGGGTGTAATTTACAAATATATTTATATAAATTGTCAAAATCATGTTTATAAAAGGCTGTAATGAACAATTTTGCCAAAAAAACTTATTGAGGCTTTTGCTATTTTAAGGTGTATTTAAGGAGAGTGTTTGTAAAATTTTAATCTTAATCATTATGTAAGACTCCTTTTTCAATGTTTTAATTCATGTTAAAGTTCTAAAACTTCATAATCGAAGTAAATTCATATACTCCCTCCGTCCCACTTATTTGTTTAACATTTCTATTTTAGAGTGTCTCATTCATCTGTTTACTTTTCTATATTTGGATGGTAACCTATGAGTAATTTGATCAACCAATCAGACTATTGTCCACATGTCATCCACCAAACACATCCACAAGAAGTCCCCTACCATTTTCTTAATAATTGTGCCAAAAGAAAAGGTAAACAAATTGACCGGGACAGAAGGAGTAATAGTTAAGGCAAATTTTCATTTGTGAGGACATTTTTCGTAAGAAACTTATGCTTTCACAAATTTCAAGTGGGAGAGCAAATTGACAAGGGGTTATAAAAGGTTACAAACTTGTAATAGTCATAAACAATAGTTTGTTTCCTTGACATGGATGGTGCACAGGTTTAGCTGGATCAATATTTCCACAGCAAAAAATGGTGGAAGGTCCACTAAGAGACTTAATTAGTTTGGGGAACTCCAATTGACATAAAAGGTCAACAGACAACCAAGGAGAGCTGTGCAATGATGGCAATTAGCCAATAGTAATTAGTAACCCCCCATCATTGACAATTTCCCTTCTTCAATTCTTTTCGTATATTCATGGTAGGAAAAAGGACGCCCTGTAATGATAAAAACTGAGAAGAAAGAGATAGGCAACTCATGCGTATGACTTATGACTAGTGGCGGAATTAAGGGAGGCTTAAACAAAACGCTCGTTCCCGCTCAAAAATGAAAATTTTACAAGTCTTAAGTACGATTTTTAAACTTTTTATTAGTTTACTTTACTACATTGTTAATTAGTTCATCCCTCTTTGAGTATTTTTGTACGCATTAACATTTGATACGAGTATTAATCATTTAACTAGATCTCATAAAGATTTTCTCGTAGTACTCAAAAGAGGCTTATTTCTTTCCCATAATCCATGAGTGATTCTTATTTGTGTTCGTTTCGTATAGGGAGATGATAAATTCATGGGCATTTACACTAATGCCACGAAATTGATGGGTTATCTGTGATAACCTAATATCAGCCTTTGGGTTTGCAAAATCCACAAAAAGTTCGTGGCATTAAAAGAAATGTCTAGTTTGTCATATCTATACAAATAACTCATTATTTAACCCGTCTTAAGTCTTAAGACGGATACTTCCGTCTGAAATGAGAATTTATGAAATAACTATTCGTGGCAATAGGTGGCCCCTTCTTATACGCCCTGCTGCAAGCCACAATTCGTACAGTTATTTTAGAATGAAACATTGCCTACAGGTTTTCTCAGAAACAGGAATTGTAAGATTAGTTAGCAATCCCCAGAATATGGAATGTAGAAAACAAATATTTTGAACAATGTCGCAAGTCATAAGATTATCATCTCCCGGCAGAATGACGCAAAAGTACAAGTATCATTAGAGGAAACTACGTCTTCTACCTATTTATATTGACAGTCTTTAGAGGAATTACTACATCTTTTACATATTTTTTTACATTGTCTCCCCTCAAACTTAAAGAGTGAGGTTACCTAAGTTCTTTTCAGTTTTAGACATCCCATGGCTTGACCCCTTTTCTTCTTGCTCATCATTAGAAAGAGCCCTATAACTCGAAGATGCCTCTTCTGCATCTGAAGTTCCCGGTCTCTCAGTCAAGAACTGCTCCCAAAATACGTCATTTACACGAGCTGCTCCAGCTGGCATTGAATCCTTATTATTTTTCACCGTATTATTAAGATGATTCTCATTCAAAGATGACCTAATTTCATCTCTGTTTTCACCACTGGAATAGGGCCTCATCTCAATGGCCCCACCAACATCCACATCCATCTGGGTTT
This sequence comes from Heliosperma pusillum, assembly GCA_022085475.1. Taxonomy (NCBI): domain Eukaryota; kingdom Viridiplantae; phylum Streptophyta; class Magnoliopsida; order Caryophyllales; family Caryophyllaceae; genus Heliosperma; species Heliosperma pusillum. The sequence continues at coordinate 10,200 of JAIUZE010016720.1, forward strand.
GGGTTACTCGACTTGAAGAAGCAGTCTGATCCACTTGGATTGAAGATGATGCCAAGGAAAGATTCAATTGGCAACAAATATGCCCTTCAGCTTCTTCTGAAAGCACGACGGTTGGTTGCAAAGACGGTAACTCTTTGGTTCCAAATTTGTTGGACAATGATGTATCCATCTTAAATGCCAGGCAAGTTTCAGGCTCTGAGGGCGGTACAGTTTCTGTGGCGTAAGGAAGGGTGTGAATTTCCATTTCGCCATCTTCGAATTCTACCCCTAGCGATTTCCTTTGCGGACTTGCCCAGTCTTCATTAGAACTATGTGTGCTATTTGAAACCAAATTTATATTTGAAACTGCTGTTGACAACTCCAAGTTGAGTTTATTAGACATATCTTGCTGGTGAACGGTTGAAGCATCGTGTTTACCATGGCTTTGATTGTCTGGCAAATAATTATCGGGAACTGGCAGGATGTCATCAGCTGGAGGCAATCGTCTTTTTTTATTATATGCCGAGAGGTCCATGGCCTCTATCTTGTGAGAAAGATGTTCAACAAAAGCAGGATTTTGGACTGACTTGTGCAAGAGGGTTAGCAAGTTTTCTTGTCTTTGGTCCATACCCGATAAACGCTGTCTGATATCTTCGAGGTGTGACTTTGCTAAACATTCGCGCATCCTAAAACTTGATACCTTGGCATCCAACTCGTTTTTCTCACGCGTGAGCTTTTCAATCTCTTCCTCGAATGCTGCTCTCTCGGGATCAGGTGGAGGATGACTGTGGCTGTGGATAGGCTTTCTGCGATGGATATTTTTCAAAAGATGTTTTTTATCTTTCACAAACTCCTCGTTTTGAAACTCCCATCTCTCGGGGTCTATCTTGTGAAATCCCTGTCAAAACACACAAATTTACCCTTTAATTCATCTGTATGGTTAATTTAACCCACAGCAGCGCAGAGAGCAAGCTTATTTCAGCCATCAGGTAACTAGAATGTGATCGCCGTTTATCAAACACAAAGGCGTTTCTTCTCAAATTTACACCCAGAAACACAGGGATAAAAACGAATTAACAGGATGGCGGTAACTAAATCAAACATATTAGAGGATGAAATCGCGAGAATACTCAACATATTATTAACGGTGAGATGCCATTCCCAATTCACTGATCTACTTATTTACAGGATGGGAGGTAACTAAGTTGGTCACTTTACAACTCCCATGGCAAAATACCTTTTAGGAAAATTCTTGTTACATACGGCCATTTTTCGTGTGAAGCCTTCAAACGAGGTTTTGTGACCAGTTTATGGTAAAATGTAACCAGTATAGCCACAGTTACAGCATTTGGTACCTTGTGACTCTAAAATGGCTACAAAATCCCGTCTTATTGTTTGAGATTATTAAATATGGAATAAAAAAGCTTTGTTGTTGGATCTTGTTAATGAATAATAACAGAAATAAGATCCATTAATTAGTAATGAAGATAAAAGAAGAAGAAAGATAGATAGATACATAAGTATTGAGCTGGCGAATGAAGCTGGAGAAGTTGTTATGCTTAAAGTAAGTAGGAAGCAAAAGCCTAGCGAATTCAAGAGGATTCCAAACAATAAAGCTGTTGTTAGATGAACTCCAAGATACGATCTCGTCAGTAGAAGAATCGTCAACCATTTCGTATGTCTTCAACAAGAACGGTGCTGGTCCGCCACCGCCACCGCCACCGCCACCGCCACCGCCTGGTGCTGTGGTATTTGTGATGGAGATGGATGGCATTAGGTCCATCACTGCTTCAGGATGTATTTTAATTCTTGGGAGGAAACTCCTATAATCCCTATTTGAGCTATCTACTTTTTCAATGTGGAAGCCGTCGAGATTGACCACTCTTTTCTTACAAGTCAACGGACTTTGCTAAACGGAGAGATATATTAATAGCCGGATTGTAAAACATCGACCACGTTTTACAAAACATCGACCACGTTTTGGAAAACATTGACGACGCTTTTCACAAAAAAGACGCATCTTACCCTTATCTCTTTCTCTCTCTACACTTAACACTCTCACAAACTAAAAACTCTAAACTCAACCCACAAATCTCACTTCCACCACCGCCACATCCACCACCCCTGCCGCTAGGGCTGAGCACGGATCGGATATCCGATCCGAACTGACTTTCGGATCGGATATCCGTATCTGAAATTCCATTTTTTCACTATCCGATATCCGATCCGAATCATTCGGATATCCGAAAATTAATATCCGAAATTTTCGGATCGGATATCCGAATATCCGTTATCCGACCCGTTATAAATAAATTGCTTAATATAAACGTATGAAATGATGAAGATCTATAAGAAATGAATAATTTGTGGATAATGTAATGGGAGAGAAGAGAGTGGGTCATGAATTTAAAATGGTGAGGTAAAAGAGCAAAAAAGCTGCTGGAAAAGAAGAGAATTAGGTTTGTAGTGAAAACATTACATGATATTTGTAATATATGTAAGTAATAATGGGCTGTGTAATGGACTAACTAAGCCCAAAGTTAAGAATTCTCATAAAAATGCATATTTGTAAATTTTCGGATCGGATACGGATATCCGAAAATTTTTAAACTGTTATCCAATATCCGATCCGTATCCGAAAGTTTCGGATCGGATATTCGATCCGAATGCAACTTTCGGATCGGGTATCCGCTTTTTCGGATCGGATACAGATCGGATATCGGATCGGTTCGGATAATCGGATTTTTTTGCTCAGCCCTACCTGCCGCCACTGCTGCCGCCGTCGGAGCCGCCGCCTACTCCCCTGTCACCACCTTGCCGCCGACCATATTCCGGCGAGTCTTCTTATTTTTGTTTTTTTTTGTTTTTGAATTTCTTAGATCTATTTAGTTTTTGTTAATTAATATTTTTTTTTTGAATTTGTTGTTAATTTCTTGTTGTTGTTGGTTGTTTATATGAAAGTAATTGTTCGGCTTACCCAACTGGGTGCCTCCCGAATGATATTTATATATAATAGAAACAATACAATTACCAAACTACCCTTATACATTATTACGCCCCCTCAATCTGTAAGGGAGGAGGACGGACAGACAGATTGTCTCTAATATATAAGAATTGTTGCGAAGACAAACCCTTCTTAAAAATATCGGCTAACTGAAACTTAGTAGGAACATACTCGACAACCAAATCACCATGAGCAACACGCTCTCGGACAAAATGATAATCAACAGTAATATGCTTAGTACGATCATGGAGAACTGGATTAGCAGTCATATACTTTGCACTTATGTTGTCACATTTCAACAAAACTGGACAACGAAGTGTGATGCCAAGATCAACTAAAATTTTACGAATCCACAAAGTTTCAGCCACGGTATAGGCAAGAGCACGATATTCCGCCTCGGTAGATGACTTCGAAACAGTAGGTTGTTTCTTAGAACGCCAGGAGATTAAATTAGGACCCAGAAAAACTGCATAACCTGTCGTGGAACGCGAGCTATCAGGACAGCCTGCCCAATCAGCATCAGAGTAGGCCACCAGAAGTGTAGGCGCTGCAGGTTTTCCAGTCTTGAGTAATAAGCCATACTCCAAAGTACCTGACAAGTACCTGAAAATTCTTTGTACAGTATGAAGATGAGTAGTATGGGGAGCATGCATAAATTGGGAAACTACATGCACAGCAAAGGCAATATCAGGACGAGTCATAGTCAAATACTGTAATGCACCTACCATACTCCGAAACTCAGTAGGATCTGCAAGGAGCTCGCCATCCGTGAGGGATAAGACCGTCCTAGAAAGAAGAGGGGTGAGCAATTGTACAGAATTTCCCGTAAGAACCAGAAGTTCGTACCGCCTGTACACCTAAAAAGAAATGAAAGTCACCAAGATCCTTCATTGCAAATTGGGATGATAACAGATCAATGAGTCGGGTGAGCAATTGTAGAGAATTTCCCGTAAGAACAATATCATCAACATAGAGAAGAAGAATTATCATGGAAAAAGGAGTACGATGAATAAACATAGACGTGTCAGACTGAGAACAAACAAACCCAAGAGAGAGCAAAAAACTAGCAAAACGATGAAACCAAGCTCGAGGAGCTTGTTTCAAGCCATAAAGAGCCTTACGTAAACGACACACATTAGAGGGATACTCGGGATGGACAAACCCAGGAGGTTGATTCATGTAGACCTCTTCAGTTAGGTGACCATGCAAAAACGCATTTTTGACATCGAGCTGGCGAACAGGCCAATTTGCAGCCATAGCAACAGATAACACAATACGAACTGTAGTGGGTTTAACAACAGGACTAAATGTTTCATGAAAATTAATACCAGCCTGTTGATGAAAACCCTGTGCAACCAAACGAGCTTTATAGCGTTCAAGAGACTAGATACCATCCTTCCCACGAGTCTGCATGAAATGGACATTGGACACAGGGGGCGAGGAGAAGGTACAGAAGGACTAGTGTGTGGACTGACCATACTAGACTTATCAATGGGGTTCACGGACGAGAGAGCCCCTGGACTATGGTGGAGATTAGAGGACGCATGACTCAACTCATATGGACTAGACGCGGGGGGGGGGGGGGGGGGGGGGGGGGGGAGGGAGGCGAACTAGACGCGGGGGGAGACACGGTGAGGGATGCCTCAGAGGACAGGGGAGTTCGTAGCGGTGACGAACTAAGACTACTAGTCGAGGCAGAAGACAAGGCGGCGGACGACATTGGGTTAGTCGGCGTATTACTTGGAAGAGGTACCACGCTACTGACCAGGGTAGGGGACAATCCCACTAACGGTAAAGTAGAAGTCGGAGTAGACAGCGGAAGAGTAGAGTGCAAAGAGGACGGGGACGAGGACCAGTCATGCACAAGCAATTGCGGAGAAGGGGCAATATTAGGGGGAGTGGAGGGAGGCAGAGAATGATAAGGAAATCTCGACTCGACAAATTTAACACCCCGACTAATATAAATACGCCCAGTGCTAGGGTGGAGACACTTATATCCCTTATAATGATTGGCATATCCCAAAAAAACACAACAGACGGAACGAGGGGATAACTTATTTGCAGAATTAACAGGAAAGTTGGGATAACATTCACTACCAAAGACCCGTAAAAAGTTATAATTGGGTGTTTTTAAAAATAATTTCTCAAAAGGTGAGGAATTACCTAGCACAGTACTAGGCAACCGATTAACAACAAACACAGACGCATAGAGGGCATCAACCCAAAAGTCACCTGGCATACCCGCATCAATAAGCAATGTACGAGCCATATCAAGTAGATGTCGATGTTTGCGTTCAACAACTCCATTCTGCTGAGGGGTCTTAGGACAAGACTTACGAAAATATATCCCAGATTAGAAACATTGAATCAGGGACTTATTATCGAATTCACGACCCCCATCACTTTGGTAGAACTTAATTTTGCGGTTGAAAACATTTTCAACCATACGCTGAAAATTACAAAAAATTGAATAGACCTCACTTTTCTTTTTCATAGGATATATCCAAGTAAATCGCGAGAAATCATCAACAAAACACACATAGTAACGATACTGTTGATTACTCAAAACAGAAGAACACCAAACATCCGAGTGAATTGAATATAAGGGAAAATGAGCATTATGCTCAGCATTAGTATAGGCTAAGCAATGAGACTTGCCTAAACAACAAGAAGAGCAATCAAAGTCTTTCCTAGAAGATAAAATAGCTTTATTATGGCGAAGAGAATGAAGAATCCTATCTCCGCAATGACCTAGACGACGATGCCAAGTCTTCATTGAAAGAGCTGAGAAGGCAGGACTCGAACTAACTGACGTGGACGTCGCACAAACTTGAATAGGGTAGACATTTCCGGTCCTAGGTGCTCGTAGAAGAACCGACCCCGTTTTGTTGTCCTTAACACAAACAAAAGACTCATCAAACTCAACCCGACAATCGTTATCAACACAAAGTTGTCGAACAAACAATAAGTTATGACGAACATCAGGGACATGACACACATTATTGAGATGAAGTGGGCGAGAAGCATTGGTACAAATTAATTTTCCAATATGGGCAATGGACATTAAACTACCGTTTGCAGCTTGAACACGAGTATAGCTAGTATAAGGATTTTTACAAGAAAGCTTACCATCTGACGGTGTCATATGAAACGCCGCAGCTGTGTCCGGATACCAAAAGTTATCATTACTTTCACCAGAACCAGTAGTGGCATAAGCCGGGAAAGGATTAAAGATTGATGGTGTGGATTTATTTTTGTAACGAATAGGACACAGTTTAGCAGAATGACCTGGGGAGTTACAAATTTGACACACTACAAAAGGATGAGAACTGGTAGACCCCTCAGAATTTTGAGAACCTGCAGACACCAAGTTAGAAGCACAAATAGAAAGCAAATTCATATTATTCAATGACTCATCTATCATACCATTAACTGTACCTGTAGCAGAATCTTTAGAATCTTTAGAATTGTTGGTAGCGGACGTACTATTCCCTTTCTGTCTACCACCTCCACCTTTACCCTTTTTCCATTTACCCTTATTTCCGCCTCCCTTACCAGACCGACAAGCAGTATTATTCGAACCCGTGCCTCTCATTGTTCCGTCTTGGGATGTCACAGCGAAGGCTGGGTGCTGCGTTAAATTACCATCACGAGCTTGAAGAGCTCGCTGACGCTGATCATACTGAAGGAGACGTAACGTAAAATCAATAAAGGAAAGAGGGCCAATGTTGGTGAGGGTTGTGACCAAGGTGTCATAGTCGGAACCAATATCCAATGTCACATATTCAATTAAATCTTGATCGGAAACTGGGCAATTAATGGCATTCAAGGAATCAACGATAACTTTGACATCCCATAGGAAAGCATCCATAGTTTGTGATTCAGTTTTATTGAGGTGAGTCAATATACGTTTTAATTCAAGAGCACGAGCAGCACTCATATTTTGAAAACGTTGTTGTAAACAAGCCCAAACTTGGTGAGCATGATTTAAATCAGTGACTTCTAAAAAAACTTCTCTAGACAAAGTAGCAAATAACCATGAACGAACCAACTGATCAATACGAACCCAATGAAGATAGGCCAGATTAACCTGACGATAACCCGTATAATCAATAATATAGCTAGCAGGAGTGGATACAAAACCATCAATAAAACTACTTAATTGTTGAAAAAACAACAGCGCTGTAAATTGAGTACGCCAAGATGAATAATCCTCAGGTGTGCTTAATTTAATAGTGACGTGATTTTGAACATTAATCATATGAGGAAAAGGAAGCATACCATATGACGGAGAGCCAAGGACCGAATTGTACCCGCCCAAATTAACGTCGACTGAAGAAGACAACTGGACATTAGACGCAAGAGGTAAGTACACTGGCTGTGAAACTCTTGAGCCGAGACAAGGGATAGTAGACGGGAATGGAAGGGATGCAAAATCAGGCACAATAGGTTGCGATGTCCACTGTACGTGAGACGGGTTCAGTGGTGGTGTCGAGAAGCCAAAGCCAGAGGACGCACCTGCAGTCGATAAACCATGAACAAACCCCAGTGGCGGTGTTCGAGAAGCGGAATTAGGCGAGTTGAAGGACAGAGGAGCTGTTCGAACAGGGAGGGTCCTAGACGGTGTGTTTGCCGTGACTGAGGACGCCGAGGGGACTGTTGAGGTGGCGGCGCCACCGTTGGTTGCCGTGAGAGAGGTTGTCATCGTGGTGCTTTGTGAGGGGTACATGATGATTTTGATTGAATTGATAAATTAGGGTTTTAATTGATTAGAATTTGGCAGAGAAAGGGAACAAAGTCAAGAGAAAAAGAATTAGGTCAAGGATCTAGGCACTTGATACCATATGAAAGTAATTATTCGGCTTACCCAACTGGGTGCCTCCCGACTGATATTTATATATAATAGAAACAATACAATTAACAAACTACCCTTATACATTATTAGTTTATACTATAGATTTATAATTGGTTGTTGTTGTTTATGAATGTTTTTTATCCTTTGTTGGTTAGATTTAAGTCCCACAAATTTGATTAGTTAAGTATTGGATTTGTTGTTTGTTGTTGTTTATGTGTTGTTGTTGTTTGTTAAGCAATAGATCCGGTAATTGTCCCACAATTCACGTTTTTTTTTTCGAGTTCTTCATCTCACCATGGTGGGAATTGGAGGAAAAAAATCGTCCATGGCGGGACGTGTGGTTTGAACGTCCAACCATGGGTGATTTTTTTTCCCTCCAATTCCCACCATGGATGGACAAAAAAATTGGATGTCCAACCATGGTTAGACATTCAAAACACACGTCCCACCATGGTGGGATTTCCAGATTGGAAATCCTTCCATGGTTGGGATATTGTGTTTTGAAAATCCCCATGGTTTGAATTTTTTTTTTATTAAAAGTCCGTGCATGGTTAAATTTTAAAAAAATTATAAGTTGTTGATTAAATTAATTTGTTGGATGAAAATATGTTTTAGAAATATTATTACAACTAAGTTCAACGTTTTAATTGTCTAATGCAGATGGGAGATCAAGGAAAGAGCGTTATGGTTCTCGAGGATCGTACGGAGAACCGGAGAGTCACGGCTTCTAGTGCACGAAGACCTCGTATTGTCATTTGGTATAGACATGATCCCATCGATAGCGGGATTTAATTATTAAGTTGTTGTTTAGTTTTAATTATTAAGTTGTTGTCTGCAATCAATGTTGTAACATTTTCATTATCAATGTTTTAAGTTGTTGACTGCAATAAATGTTGCAACATTTTCACTATCAATGTTTAAGTTTTCTTTATTAAAGTTGTCCGTTGACTAGTCCAATCACTCAGAACTTTATTAAAGTTGTCAGTTGACTAGTCCAATCAGTCAGAACTTTATTAAAGTTGTCAGTTGACTAGTCCAATTAGTCATAACTTTAAAAAAGTTGTCAATCAGTCATAACTTTAATAAAGTTGTCAGTTGATTATTATTAATAAAATAAGATTAACCAAATTACATTACAAATATTCATAAAGTACGGATTAACCAAATTTCATTACATATATTAATAAAGTATGGATTAACCAAATTACATTAGTGAAAACCGATTAACCAAATTAGATTACAAATATTAATAAAGTTTTTAACCAAAGCTCAACTTCCTTGCATTTTCATCATCGATGCTTTCATTTCTTCTTCTCCGACTTCTTCCCGGGGTTGATCCCATGCAAATGTTCTAGTTCTCAATGTTTATTTGGTACAAAGTCTCGAGATGAATGACACTCTCGTGTCTGAAGGTAAGCCAAGCGGGAGCAAGTGGTGGCATGTCAACATCCTCTGGTGGCCCTATTGAATGCAACCACATCCAATGACTATGGTATTTTACAATCCACATAACACCAAATGGGTTTTGACCTGGAATCGAGGCCCTAAGTGGTAAAATTGTCTCACAACTACCAGCCCAAATTTTAACTTTATTCTTGCCACGAAAATGACCGATACCACAAATAGTCCAGTTGAAGGTGGTTGCAAATGAAAGTAGGTGGTCACCACACATCCAATGTTCCGGACCACATGGAATCTCAAGAAAGAACTCGACACGCCTCAAAGTGGACTCCAGCCCCATCAAACCGGTCACATCCAATGGATAAACATCGAACAAGTGTTTGTTGACATCGTCGCTCCTAATCTCTCGGCCACACCACATCATCTGAAGGTATTCCTTCTCTTGCCCCCGTTGGGCATGTGATATAACCCGGAAACCACAGTGACCATCGTCTCCGACATCTACCCATCCATCGAACTGGCCCCAAAGCACCTCTGGTATGTCGTACCGTTTAGCCCAAGTAGAGATCATCAATTGGAAGAGGTCTACCATACCTTGAACATCTAAAGTAAGATGCCAAAAAACCGTCCCGTCTTCTGTTTTTTTCCCCATTAATTATTTGTTTTAACCAAAGCAAAACCATGTTCCATTGCAATCTTATTCGCCCAATTAAAGCCATCATCATGGGTAGCAAAATCCAATGTCGTCTCAAAAAACGTATTGTAATCAATGTTATTATTCCCGAAATCCTCAAACGAGTCATGTTCAATGCAAATAGAACGTTAATAAGAAATTAAATATTTAACATATATAAGTAAATCATGACCTACATACCTAAAATGTTATTAAACGGGGTTATAAAAACAAAGTTTCGTCTGACCATGGTCAGACATTAAATTTACATGACTAAACCATGGTTAGACATAGAGCTGGATGTCTTCACCATGGCCATACATTGGAAATAAATGTCCAGCCATAGCCAGACATTTAATTTTTACACAATCTTTACTAGATTTTGACGTTACTGTCGTGTGACGGTGGTAATCAGTTGATCCGTTGAGGTCACACCGAAAGGTAGATTCCCCAATCGAGAATATTAATTAATTGTATAACGATACAGATTAATTAATCCTTAAACTGAACAAGTTTATATTATAAGTGATAATAATAATTTATTGTCATATGATTAAATAAGATTCAATTTAGTAATTTCATTGTTATATTACTAAGAATGCTTAATGTTTATGAAACATTTGAGATAAGCATGATTGATCAATCATAATTATAATTAGTTGTAGATTATACTAACCAAATATGAGATTACCAAGTTTACATACATGTAATTATAAATTATTACTTAAAATGTTAAGTGGAATTTATTTGTTATAATATTATATTGAAATTAGTTGAATATACATTATAAGCATAATTACATGTAACATGTCACATGTCACACATATGACATATGACAAATGACAAATTACAAAAGATAAAATGGACACCCTTGTAATATGGTACACCGGTTTTGAGGGTTTTAGGGTAGGTTTTAGGTAGTAATTGTTGCTCTAATTAAGAATTAAGCAAAATGATTACATACATACCTAAACCTAGACCTTAAGCTAGTGCATTGTGAAGACAAAAATCTACTACCCACCCTTCCCCATGTATTGGTGGCCGGATCACTCATGAATAAGAAGAGGGGATTCTCTTCTTATTTGATTACTTGTGATCAGGGGCGAGTCCACGCTTGAAGTTGGTGTAGCACTTGCTACACCATTCATGGCAAAATTAGTGAGGAATTTTTCATTTGCTACACCATAAATTGGTTCAACTCAAGACTAATTAATTATCTCCTCCATTAATCCTACATACTAGGTGCAATTAGAAATATATTCCCAAAGAATGATACGGAGTGATAAATGAGCACAAATTCATTCCCAATGAATCCTAATTAATAGCACAAATCCATTCCCAAAGAATGATAATTAATGAGCAAAATTTACATACAAACTATACAAGTAGTAGGAGTAATAGCAAAAGTAAAGGGTCTTGAAAGCTTACAATTATGAATCATTTACCCCACATATTAATTTGTTCACAAATTGTAGAATAAGACCGTCTTAGTGAAACAAACTATTTTTTTAAAAAACAAATATTCACTTACTGCTAATAAAATGAGTTGTCTTTTTATATAATGAGACCGTCTCATATTAGATCAAAATTGTACTTGACCAGCCAACGAAACCGCCCCAAAAAATGTTGATAAGTAGCCGTTGTTAAGATTTTGAAATAGTGACTATATTTTGCTACACCATTAAGAAAATTCTAGCCTCGCCCCTGGTTGTTAGCAATTTGGAAATGCAGAAATGCATTTTCGAAGGTTGCTTGGTCAATCTGCATCATGTTTTGGATACTGCAAATGACTTGTTCAATACTCACTTCGACCATCCCCCACTTTTCTTACCCGGTGTAAGAAATCAACTATTAGTTCATCACGAACCTGGGTGTGTTCCTTACTTCACGGGTGGGTATGAGGTATCTTCTTCTTTTCTTACACGCATCTCCAGAAGACCACCAACAGAAATGTGTTCAAGTATGTTTCCTTTTCTACCCATCACGATATTAACCTCTGAATGACAGTCAGAGCTCGAACACGTTTCGACGCCTATGCAAAATCTCTCAAAATTACTATGCGTCGACTTCACCCGCCAATTTCCCTCGAGTTGTCTACATGGTTACTTCAAGAAAACTATCTGCTATTCTGGCATCTTTCAAGCCAGTACCCATTCATCTCTATCACACTGTGCAAGAGATTCGTGCCTCCCTTTCTCGTTGTAATGATTGGTCGGTTAGTCTAGCTACTCGATAATGTGATTTAGATTGTGTGATGTATTTCATTTTGTCTGCTCGTGTACTTAGTTTCTTTTATCTTATACGAAGTATAAGCCAATCTATCTTTGTTTAAAAAAAAAAGCTAAGTCATTATCTAAGACCCTGTTCTTTTCGGCTGAAACTGAGCTGAACTGAACTGAACTGAACTTAATAAAGATGAACTGAACTGAACTGAACTTAATGGAGCTGAACTGAACTGAACTGAAGTAAGAGTTAATTTATGAAGAGAGGAGCTGAACTGAACTGAACTGAATGGAGCTGAACTGAACTGAACTAAACTGAATAGAGCTGAACTGAACTGAAATGAGCTGAAAATAAGAGTTAATTTTGCTACATTTATTTAGATTACTTTTTAATACCTACTCCGATAGTCCGATGTACGGAATTTGTTTTGATACTCCATGTCTCCCCCAATCCCACTTCATGGTCCTACTTTTCTTTTTGAGATGGCTTTAAGAAAATAGCAAATTATTGTTGTAGACAGTCCAATTCCGTTTCAACAATAAGAGGGGTTTTGTGATTATTTTATACTCAAATATAACTATCATGGTTCATCTAGTTACAATTTATGGTAATTTAATTTTAAAAAGTGATCACATTTTGCTGTAAATGGTATCAAAATCTTGTCTTAAAGGAGACCAGCGGTAAGAAATATGGTAGAATTACCACACCACTCGTTTGATTAAGAACATGACAATATAATTTTGATAAGAAGGAAAATTCTCATTTGTGACAGACGATTTTCATCTCAAACTCGTGACCTCTCACAAGTCGCAAGTGACAGGGCAAACGAAAGAGGACTTGTGAGAGGTTACAAGCTTGTGACAGTCACAAACGAGATTTTTTTGAGAAAAAAGAAGTATAAATTTTTTGCCTAATTCAAGTTTTATTGACGGTTATTGGTTGGCTTCCCCTTGAGATTAGATGTGATTTTATTTTAAAATGTGAAGTTTTTATTATGAGATATTGTTATATGGTTTAGAACATATTACTGTAATAAATTTCCATTTGTTACGCTTTAAAAAAAACATATCAAACCTAATTCCTTTTGCCTTCTTTCTACCTCCTCTCTACACATTAACCCTCTTTAAGCTCCATAAAAGTTCTCTTTAAGTATGGACGATTATTCAAATGACGAACAGGTATTTAATACGCTAATCTTTTATTAATAAAATTGACTATTTATTATATTTTAATTTCTTTATTTCTTTTTAGTTACGGTTTTATGTCTAAATTATTAATTTGCTAAGGGTTTTATTTATTCATGGCGGTGACAAAGAAGGGATGGTCGGTCAGTGTTGGGGTTGGACGGCCGGCAAAGAGACAACCGACAAAGGGGCTGCCGGCGAAGGGACGGCCGACAAAGGTCGGCGATGAGTAGTATTGTACTGTATATTGTTTGTTTACTGTGCATTTATGTTTTTTTTTCCAATATAGTTTATTGTATAGTGTTTTTTTTTTGCTCAATGTAGTTTGTATGGTATAGTCTTGTTTAGTACAATGTTAATTTTGATGACAATGTATTGTATTCCAATTCATTTGTTTTTTTCTATATTTTTACGCAATCGTCATGGATTTTTTTTATTTACATTAGTCTTAAAGATTTTACTATGTTATTTTTTCTCTTGTAATTAAAACATGAGAAAGAGTTTAGAGAGGAAAAATGAGGTGAGAAATGAGAGGGGTATAATTGTCAACAGTGTACTAAGATAAGTGAAATATGTACTGCGAAAATCATGATAATGGCAAAAAGGTCCAAGAACGGCTGGAATTTTTAAATGAAAAAGTGACTACATTAATGAAACTACAAGTAATTAATAAAAGCAACCAAATACGCTTTGTTATCACACGTCCTATAAAAATGCCTACAAAAATACGTGATTAGGAGAACTGTCAATAAATATTGTCTTACCCTTAACCTTAATAGTTTTATTCCCGTGTAAAAAAAGGACTGGTTTACCTTTAAAACTAGTTTTATACCCGTGCACAAAATGCACGGGTTACTTCCTCATTTATGTTATTTGATATATGTATGTTGATCCTTTTATACTTAGACGTAATGTTTATTATTAATATTCGAACGAATATGCATTGTATTACAACCACATATAGTGTTAATGTTTCTAACTTGTGCAAATATAATTGCAAATGATTAATTATTATTCAATTGTTATACTAAGTAAATAGGTGTTCAAGAGTTTTGTTATAATGAATATAAATAATCTACATATATATATGTTACAAATACTTAAGATTTATGTGTTCCTTATTCGAGAGTAAATTTAAATTATAATATGCATAGTATATTATATGAAAAACATTTAATGTAACGTCATTATTTTATGATTAACCTTTCTATAACCATGTTTGTAAAAGATTTAAATAACTAAAGTAAAGGCTTAATTTAAAATCGCGTTACCCGTCTAAACACCTAACTAAATTATCCCAATACCAATATCGTATCACCCCAAACCCAACAAAATAAAAAAATCGTCATAAATCGAAAGAGAAAAAATATAAAAAATTTATACATACTCAAATCAGCCTGAACCGAGTTTTAAAAAAAAAAATTAATGCTTACACGCACTATTCGTCTTAAGTTTAAGACGGTCAAATACATATCATATCATCCCACTTATTGACTTAAAAATATCAAAAAAATTATCGTTATTACCACCACGTGAAAGTATTTGACCTGTTTTAAGACAGATAATACCTGTCTTAAGTCAGACTTAATGATTTCATTTGGGAGATTCAATTATTTAAGGATTATATTGGACTCTTTTATTTTGTATAGGTTCGTATTATAATACTTAATTTGTTGCACATATATATTCCCCAAACCTCTTAATTGACCTTATTTCTATCCGTATCAACCTTGAGAAAAATATTTTACAATATGAGGTTGACAGGCTGTGATCGACACTTTACTTATTGTATATTGTATATTATTTGTAAAACATGTTAGTAAATTATATATTTATAGGTTGTCCGATCTAGTAATCTAGTAATTTACTAATTTCTACTGCTGTAATTACTTGTTAATATTATTTGATTTCTTTTAAGATATACGCTCTTCATATTATAACAGTTTTTAAATTTTATTATTATTGAAAATTTTGCAATGATTTATCATTGAAATCATAAAATCATAAAATCATAAGATAAGAGTGAAATTAATTGTTAAATATATCTACTTAGTGATATTCTCTTGCTCAATGAGAATGAGGGTAATTAAATACTTCCAAGAACGTGGGGTTGGGGAGACTCAAAACAAAAATTTCAACCCTAAAAATCAGGAACCAATAGAATTAATCTAAATGTTTGTGATTTAGTATATAGTAGATTTGGTATAGAAAATATTATACACTATTTGAATTTAGGTCTTGATATATTAATGGGTCTAAATTGTTGAGTTGATTCAAATATTTTAAAGAAAATGCACGAGTACATGCTATGTAAGTACAATTTTATATAAAAAAAATTAAAGTAATAATTTGATATATTAATTTAAAAACTCATTTAAAGGTGTATCTATTTAATGAACATAACATTATTCTAATATTACATTTAGACTAGTATAAAGAGAGTAGAGAGAACTACATATACTTAACATGGACGGTTGTACATAACAGAATGCTATATCAACCTTGATAAAACAAACCGTTATAGCTGTGAAGTCCAAAAAATTAACATTAAATTAACTCGGTGGTTTTTTAATCATTTTTAAAATTAAAACTGGTCATTTAGCACCTCATATGCAAAAAATAAGATAGATAGTTTAATAGTACTCACACTTTATGCTTTTGTCTTTTATATTGTACTAGTTTTAAATCCGTGCAATTTTGCACGGGTATGTTCCTATATCTTATGTATTTTTGTAGATTTATGTTAATAGTAGAACTTTTGAAAATTATTTTTTGATGAATTTTAGATTTAAGTCAAATTTGTTACTTGTACAAAAAGTATTATTTCATAATTTTTTTAAGATTCATTTTTTGTAAACCGGATCTTCCATATTATTGAATTAATTAATTAGGTTACTTCGTATTTATTTTAATGTAATTCTTTTATTTTATTATTTTGTAAGTAATATTTGTAAAACATTTTTAAAAAAATTGTGTCAAACTGGTTTAGAAAAATCTACATTATATAAAAGTACAAACATTTATTGTCTTCTTATTGGTTGCTTAATTCAAGGGATTGAAAAAAGTAAATTGACCCCACCATTATTTTTGATAATTAATTAATATCTCTCATCCTTTCTCCATACATAATATACAAATACAAACATAATTTTACAAATTAATTATGACCATCAAAAAATTATAAATACAATAAGAATCAACTATAAAAATTACAACAATATACCACCCTTCTGACTTCAATTTTAACAGAATAAAAAAAAAAGAAAAAACTGCATTGAAATAAAAACTATGTATTTAGAATTATCGATACACATAAAAAAAAATTACTCCACTTTGTGGAAGACAAGCTGATTTTATCAAAAAATAAATCAAGTAAAATCATTAAAAAAAAATTACTCAAGACCAGAAAATTTTGTCAATAAAATTGTTTTCAGATAAAACTATTTCTAATATTATTTATAAACTCGAAATAAAAACTTTACAAAAAAAATTCGGAATTTTGTATTACTGACCAATAATTTAATAAGAGGTATGTAATCATATATCTACTCTCTTCCATTACCAATACCAATTTCACCAATATTTTAACAAGAGTTTTATTAATAAAGTAAAAGGGGATGAGTAATTTGTTTAAAGTTTAAAAAATAACGACTTGATAAATGAATATATACAAGTACAACATATTTCTACGTCGTATCCTGATTTGTGAATGTATAAATAATACTAACATAATACGTAATACTAATACTTAAAATTATACACTTCTTTATTATGTCATACAAATGCTAATGTAGACATTGGTACATTTTCGTCTATGATACATGTAATGATATTGCTTATTTTTCCAGTCTTATTTATAATATGAAAATATATGACCTAACACACTATTTGCAATGACAATATAATCTAAGTAGCAAGCCCGTGCAAATTCTGCACGAGTTTCAAACTAGTGATATTACAAAAGAATTATTTTTATTCTCATTTCCTAATTTATTTAATTACAAATGGTAAAAATTAATTAGGAGTGACTAGTGAGTGAGGTGTGAAAATAAAAATGTCAAATGTTTTAGTGGTGGGGTAAGGGGTAGAAAAAAGTATTTTTTGCTTCCTGAATTTAAGGAACCAATAAAAGTCTTCTAAAAATAATTGTTTTTATCTAGAGTAGATTTGAGTCGTTTAAGTTTAAATGTATCAAAAATTCTCCTTTCAGACGTACAATATTCGCCTTAAATTTCACTTTAATTTAGTCCAACCATCCACCACCGCCGCAACCCCTGACCCACCGCCACGAACCCACTGATTCGCCGGCCTGACTCGCCAGAAACGACCCGCCCCTGCCCCTCCGTACCACCACGCTCGCCTCCCTGCACGTAACCCCCTCTCGCGCCTGACCGCACCACCAGCCGCACCAAACACCACATGTCGCACCATCAGACATGCCTGACCGCTCCACCAGACAAGCCTGACCGCACCACCAGGCACCAGTAATGCTTGGCCGAACCTGTGACACCCTCAAATTTGCGGAAAGAAAAAAAAATTATTTAAATACATAAAAGGAATATGAGAATACAATACGAAGGTGTCATAAATAAAAAGGTCATTACAAAATGGAAATAACATTATACAAAAGAAATATACAAGACGGGAGACATATCTCCCGTATAAATACGGAAATAAAAGAGTGTACAATAATGTACAAACTATGAACCGAATATAGGTCCAAGGTAAATACTTCGCTTGCTAGCTCGTCCATGTACCCCAAATATGCAACACCACCTGTTCGACCGCATTAAATATAAACACGGAAGCCACAGTCAGTGGGGAGTAACTCCGAGTTCTCCCAGCCACGAAATGTCGAGTTTAATTAAACATGAAGAACATAAAAGCAATGTATATGAGAAATACAAAACTTTAACATATATGATATGCTTTTCATGTTATGAAACAAATAACTAACATATAACCTATCATATGAAAGCTATCATGTGAATCCGATAATAAAATATAACTCGAGGTAGGGAAGCTGGTATGCTGGCTCAGCGGTTACCATGTAACATGGCCCTGATACACTCAAACCCTAATCAACACGTAATCATGTGAATCAGTTAACAATCGTTAATCCAAACTCTATCAATCCTAGCCGGCTTGCATCTCACCTTCTAGAACTCATAGAATCATACAAACATGAAAGACCAATACTTCTACAAACAGGAATAAGTTCTTAGAACCGTCAATAGTCATCTGTAACTCGAGGCTATACCACAAGGTAGGAAAACATCCTAGTCCTAGACTGATCAGACCTAGCGACAACAGCTATTACGTTCCCCGTCCCATGACATAACCGTCTATGAGAAACTCTACTAGGCGACCCCCTAAGCAGAGATGGCTAGTACTTAAGCTGGCTCCAGTCCCAAAACGGATCAGGCAGCCATGCCCCGACTTGGATATAAACCCACCAAGCCGAGACACAAAAGCTATCAAGCGGCGAACTATATACTCGTTAAAGACAGTACGGGCCTATCAATGTCATGGTCCAAGATACTCATTTAGAATTAGAATGGTCAAGACGCCATATTCTCATAATTCTCTATGGGCCCTTAGTCAACACGACACCAACCATAAAATAAAACAGTCACGGGAAAACATCCTATCATGTGACTATTTGCATATCAATAATAATCAAATATCATATCGCCTCATATCTACTAAGGCTAATTCATAATTAAATACCACCTTACTTGAAGACAAATCCCCGACCCGAGTCCCGCGACGGGTCATCAGTCAAATCGGGGTTGACTAGATCTTAGTTTGACCAAACCCGTTGGATCAAACCGGCTAGAAACAGAGTCTTTACCACATAGACTAAGACATAAAAGTCAACATATTCATTACATGTTATTTTATTAAAACTTCTAACATGTGAATTATTAAATCTTACTAAAACCCGCTTGACTTAAAGGATATCAAATTAAACTATAATCTCGTATTATAATTTCTAACATGTGAGAAATAATAATTTTTATGAAAAACCTTTTTAATTTAAATATTTTACTTATTAACATTTCCCACTTGCTAAATATTACAAAACACGATAAAAATGAGGATAACTCAAAAACCGTCACAAGTCCCAAAGTGGGACCCACGGGCTGAGTTGGGCCGGACCCCACATGGGCCTGGATGGGCCCCACGGCCTGTTTTGCTAAAAATGGGCTGTTTTGCTTTAATTTTTCTAAAACCGATTTCTAATATTTCCCGCATGCTTTAACATAATTAAAACCCGTCAAAACAACAACATAACAATAAAACATCGACACAACCCAAAGACCAAAACCCGGACCCACCATGAACCAGCCCAGACCGGCCTGGACCGGGCCTGAACCGGCCTGAACCGGCCTGGTTTGGGTCCGGTTCTCAGCCCTCTTTTCCGGCCACCACCCTTAATCACACCCATTTGTTTCTTACATGTTTTAATTAATCAAACAACCATTTTAACAACCAATTTAACCATCCATCATACAAAAATCATTATTATGAAAAATCATCCAAATTCATCAAGAACACTAACATATGAGAAATTTCCTAGACAACATAAAAATCATAACTTAATAAAAATCATCAAAATTCATCAAGAACACTAACATATGAAAAATTTCCTAAACAACATAAAAATCATAACTTAATAAAAAACATCAAAATTCATCAACATGATAAAAACAACTCCTTATCATATTACTACCAAAATTCCATAAATCATAAAAACATGAACTAAAACAAAGATGAACCAAAAACTAAAGAAACAAAGGCTAAAGCTATGTTACTAACTAAAACCATAAAAACCATAACATGAACCAAAACAAAAGCTATGTGACATTTATTCGTCGAGTAAAACGGAATTGTTACCTTAGCTAGCAAACCACTTAGCACAAAAATAATAATAAGAAGTATATAATAAGAAACCCTCCTACTAATCTTCACCCAAAATATACGAGTCTCCAAACTCGTCTTCAAAATCTTCCCCTATAAAAAAATGACAAGAAAACATTATTAGAACATAAACTAAATTTCTCATAATTAAAGTGTTGAAAACGATCTTGACGGAATTGAAATTAAACCGTACGTGAAGATGGAGAGCGAAGAGGAGAGTCTAGAAATATAAGATAGGAAGGATTTAATTAAGAAATGAAGATTTTATGAAGGTTTTGCTCAAGAACGATGAAGAACAAATGATGAACGATGAAGAACACGAAGAACGATTAAAGAAATCGATATTTTGATCTTTATTTGATTTATTGTAAAATGAAAAGTTGTTAGTGAGTAATGTGGGTGTGTGTGTGCCGTGTAATTATAGGCAAAATAAAGAGTCGGGTTTTGAAATTGTTGTTACGTAATTGACTCGCGTTTAATAATTATTTTACGTAATCGATTAAATATAATTAACGATAAAGTTAATTATACTAAATATCAAGATATTATGATATTGTAATGAAAAATAATGAAAATATCAAGGCTTAAGAGTGGGTAAGGGAGCCGTGTAGTCTTGTGATTGTCGGGTCAGATTTCGAGCGTTTTGCGTAATTTTCGTTAACTGATCGATAAAGTGAAATAATATCTAGATATTATGATATATTAATCAAAAGAAATGAAAATATCAAGGTCTATTAGAGGAGAGGAAAGGGAGGAGAGCCGTGTGGGTTTGTGGCTTGTCGGGTCTGATTTTTCTCGATTTGCGTAATCTCCGTTGACGGATCGATAAAGTAACAAATATCTAAGATATTTGTATTAGTTTAATCGAAACAATTAAAATATCTCAAGTGAGGGGAAAACGATGACATGGGCGTGTGACTCATGCCAAAGTCGAGTTTCGGGTTTGTTTCGGGATTTACGATGAGTCGGGAATAGTTAAATGATTCCCGGGTTTAAACCGTAAAACCTTATTATAAATTCCGAATAAATTCAAAATAATTTTATTAAATTATCATAAATTCTAATAAATCTAAATAAAAATAAATCACAAATATTATTTTTTTAAATAAAATTTCGGTCTTCAAACTTATGAGGCGAGTCGGGAAAAAGTCAACGGAAGTCAAAGTTGACTGAAAAGTCGAGAAAAGTCGAAGATGACTTAAAAGTCAAGAAAAAGTTTATGACGACTTAAAAGTCAAGAAAAGTCGATGACGACTTTTTAAAAAGTCAAGGAAAGTCAAAGACGACTTAAAAGTCAAGAAAAGTCAAAGATGACTAAAAACGGTCTTTTCATGAAATCCCTCAGAAATTCCAAATACGAACGCGGAATTTCAAAATAAGACTCGGAACAAAAATTTCTATTTTAAAAACTTAAGTTCTACTGAAGAGTGTTAGTAAATATTTTTACTAGAAAAATTGGTATTTTTCGGGTTGTTACAATCACCCCTCCTTTTAAAAAGTTTCGTCCTCGAAACTTAGAAGAAGGAACGTAACATATATGTAGGTCTATTTCAAAACTGTTAAAATATACTTGTAATAAAAATATAGGATCTTGTCTACGGGACGCCAGGATCTCGTCTGCAGTTAAGAACCTCGATAGCAGGGACGGAATCTTCGAAAGATTAAATCGAATAGAAAGAGGAAAGAAAGAAGGAAATTTACCTCAAGCAAAGAGCTCGGGATATTTAGCTAACATTTTAGCTTCGGGTTCCCAAGTTTCTGATTCGACGGTTCCACAACGCCAAAGAATACGAACTAAAGGTACCACCTTGTTTCGGAGTTGTTTGTTAGCCCTTTCAAGTATACGAATCGGCCTTTCTTCCAAAGCCAAATTAGGTTCCAAGTCCAACACTTCTTCTTGAATAATATGACTCGGATCACTGACATACTTCTTCAACTGAGAAACATGGAACACATCATGAACTTTGCTCAAGTTCGAAGGTAATTCCAGACGATAAGCAACAGGACCAACTCTTTGAAGCACTCGAAACGGTCCAATATATTTAGGACTCAACTTTCCTTTCACTCCAAACCGTTTCACTCCCTTCATTGGTGATACTTTAAGGAATACCCGATCATCAACATCAAACTCAAGCGGTCGTCGACGAACATCGCCATAGGATTTCTGTCTATCTTGAGCGGCTTTCATTCGTTCACGAATGACTTGAACTTGATCGATCGTTTCAGTAACAATGTCGGGACTCAACATATGATCATCTTGTACTTGATCCCAACAAACAGGACTACGGCATTTCCTACCGTATAAAGCCTCATAAGGTGACATCTTGATAGATGCATGGTAACTGTTGTTATAAGAAAATTCCACCAAAGGCAAACACTTCTCCCAAGATATATGAAAGTCTAAGGCACAAGCACGAAGAAGATCTTCCAAAGTCTGGATCGTTCTCTCGGTCTGACCATCAGTAGCGGCATGAAAAGCTGTGCTCATCAACAATTTACTACCCATGGCTTCTTGCAACGCTGTCCAGAATCGGGAACTGAATCTCGGATCACGATCTGAAACAATATCTTTAGGAACTCCATGGTAGCGTACTATCTCTCTCACATAGGCAGCAGCTAAAACCTCTATATTCCAAGTTTCTTTGATAGGTACGAATCTGGCACACTTGGTTAGACGATCTACAATAACCCAGATAGCATCCTTTCCACTAGAAGTCTTAGGTAAGGCCATCACAAAGTCCATAGAAATAGACTCCCATTTCCACAGAGGAATTTCCAGAGGTTGTAGCAAACCTCCGGGTCTTTGATGTTCGATCTTCACCCTCTGACAAGTAAGACATTTGCTAACATACTCCTTCACTTCAATCTTC
>JAIUZE010016721.1:0-21234 GCA_022085475.1 Heliosperma pusillum
CTGTGTTTTCTAAGAAATCGGCTACCATCAGTGCAAAACCCCGTACGTGGCACCGTACTGATAATATTGTAGCTTCAAACTCAATTGTGAAGAAGCCTTCTTCATCCACAGCTCCCCCACAAAGGCCGCCATACGGAAAATTTTTAAAAGTTCAGGATGCATCGTATATTCGAAAGGGTAATAGTCTTGTAAGAAACCAATCTGTCAGTGCAACAGCCTCAGGTCCTTCTGCGATTTTCGCATCCAGTAATCAGGTGAAGCTAATTAATACAAGCGATACTGGGAAGCTGAAGGGCTATGGAACAGCCAACTCTATTAAATCACCTGATCGCTTAATTGCAGGAGGGCAATGTAGCCCCATCGTAATGCCAAATATTCCTCCATCACCATGTAATGAGAATACATCAGATCATAATATTGCATCTATCGGTAACTGTACATCTCCACTGCAAGTAGAACGGTTTCAAGGAATGGACAACAAGATTGCACTTAGTGCAACTGAGACTGCATTGAGTCTATCTGGAAATCCGGAAACTGTTCTTGAACAAGGCTTGGAGGATGCCGGTAACTTCAGTGATGGAGTTCCACAGCCCTTAAATGTGAAGAGGGTAGTCTACATAAAGCGCAAGGCAAATCAGTTGATTGCGACTTCAAATCCACCTGATTTGTCTGATCGCGACGGGGACAAAAAATTAGGATTATCTTCAGATAATAGTTACTATAAGAGAAGAAAGAACCAACTCATTAGAGCTTCTTCTGACAGCAACATCCAAAAGATGGTTAGTGCAGCTGATGGTAATTCCAACTCACAGACGCAGAAGGCTTTCAGTGCGTACTCTGGCAGAAGTGTTTTTAAAGGACTGTCTACATCTAGACGAGGTGATACTATAATTATTAATTTTGGGTATGCCTTTTATGTGTACACTAAGATTTGGGTAACTGGGTGTGGAATCCTTACCTGACACTCCTGCCACCAGAGACAGAAAGAGAGTCTTGCATGAGTGCATGACAAAGATAAAAGATGGGGTGGGCTGTGGGCATATGAACATATAATATGAATCTGTATGACTGTTTATAGCCTAATGTTTCAAATATCTCTGCATTTTACTCAAAACACTTTATATTTCATTTTATCAATTAATATTCTGTTCTGAAGACGAGTCCCTGGCAACCTCATTTTAGGACAGGATTACAGTGTCTCAAAATCTTCATGGAGAGTCTGACATTTGGATTTGTGCCTGAGTTTGAGTAATATAGTTTACTAGTGATATTGATGTAGATCTCTCCAGCCTAACTATCAGTTTTTGTTTCTATTTCTCCTATACCAATAAGAAAGAAAAAAGAGTGTGACATAAAATATGACCTGTATATCGCTTAAAAGTGCACTCTGTAGAAACCATTGTGTTATTTATGTACTGTATTTCTATCTTCCCGTGGTAGAATATCAAATAATTTTTTTTAGTAGTAATGAATATTAGTTGCATTCTAAAAAATGACCATTGGTGATGTATGTGGCTATGGGAATTGGAATGACGCTTAGTGCCTGTGCTTCTGGCTGTGGTGACTGATTGTCTGTTTACTCTGTTATTGTCTTCTCACTAAAATGCTATTAAGAAATCCTATATGTTTATGCAGCAAAGCTGTATTGTGGTCTATATAGCTGCAGTTGTGGTATCTTTGACCTTTTAAAGTGGCTATCCAGCTAGTTATGGCGTTTTCTATCTGCTCTTTGTGTTGCCTTGTCCTTTCTGCTACATATTAGTTGCATTCTTCTTTTTCATGGCTGTTCAACCATATGATTGTCTCTATCTATTGTTG
This sequence comes from Heliosperma pusillum, assembly GCA_022085475.1. Classification (NCBI taxonomy): domain Eukaryota; kingdom Viridiplantae; phylum Streptophyta; class Magnoliopsida; order Caryophyllales; family Caryophyllaceae; genus Heliosperma; species Heliosperma pusillum. The sequence goes on from JAIUZE010016721.1 coordinate 1,819, forward strand.
CTTTATGTAATTTGATGTCAAAATCTAAAGGCACCTGTCTCCTGTATGCAGTTAAATCTCTGAAAGTTTCACTTGTCTGGAAGTTGGGTGATGCGAAGTCCTCTGATAAAGGCTCCGAGCCAGTGAGAACAAAACAATTATTATCACACCTCTTGCCTTGGAAAAGAACTACTTATAGGAGGAGTGTGTGGCGAGCCTCAGCCAGCTCTTCTAATTGTTCCTCTTTGATAAAGCCGTATGCTGTCTTTTTTCTGATTCTACTTCAGTGACTCTACTTGTTTATTCTACTTACTGAATTATATTTTGGTGTCTTTGATAGTAGTCGTAAGCTGCTGACCTCAAGAAACCAGGCTGTTCTCTACGTGAGATCGGGTCGCGGTTTTTCTCTAAAAAGGTCCAAGGTTATCAGTCTTGCTGGATCTTTAAAGTGGTCAAAGTCCATGGAGAAGCGTTCCAAGAAGGTTGATGAGGTTGGTCTTTATTAAATGTTTGTTGAAGTAGCTAAGGTCTGTGAGAAATTTATTAGTCGTACATTTATTTACTTCAGTAGCTTTTTCTCAACATTTCAGGAAGCTGTCCTTGCATCTACGGCAAGACACAAAACTGGTGCTTCAGGTGCCAGTTCGGAAGCAGGTTTTGGGAAGCTTTCTTCTCATAAGTCAGTTTATGGCTTGAAACTGCATCCAGGTAGGCAAAGCAGTTGGAATAGCAAGGAGTTCTTTTTTATTTACTCAACAAAAAACAAATATCAAGGAATTGTTTTTCCCTTTAGTTTCTTAGTAACGAATGACATTTGTATCTTATGAAATGATACAAGGCATTTGTTTTCCTAGAAATGTTTCCTTCTTTTTGTTTCACTGAACTATGAATCAGTAAGGAATTTTTGGTTGCTGTTATAGTTATCAATCAAATGCATCAGTAAAATATTTGTCATCCTACAGGAGAGCGAATATTTCGTGTTGGATTGTTCAAATACCGTATGGATCCCTCAAGGCGGACACTTCAGAGAATTCCAGGTTCTAGATATTTATTACTTCTCTTTTACTAAAGTGAATGTGAGAATATAAGATTGTGAGTGTCACTTGACTAGGAGCTGCCCTGTAATTCTACTGTTTTGGCGTTTACCTTGCCTTCTCATTGGTTTGAACTTAGTGAATTGTGATCACTCCAAATATGGACTAGTTCACTGCTAGATCATTTTTGTGTTATGCATTCTTTTTTTGTTCTTTTCTGTCTACTTGATCATTTTCTTCTAAATGTGATCTAACAAGAAATTTCTGAATAGACGAGGAAGCACCGGATTCAACCACTTCTAAGACAGAAAAATATGCTAGAAAATCTTATGTGCCAAAGAGACTACTGATTGGGAGTGATGAGTATGTGACTCCATGCTTTCCTTCTGTAATCAATAAGTTGTTACTACTAGTAATGTGCAGGAACTGATTGTTTGGAACAAACGCGCTTACTCTGATAGTTCTCTGCTTTGGATGAATGTCTTTACCGCTTGGTAGGTATGTTAGGATTGGCAACGGGAACCAACTTGTTAGGGATCCAAAAAGACGTACTCGCATTTTGGCTAGTGAAAAAGTTCGATGGAGTTTGCACACTGCCAGGTTGAGGTTAGCCAAAAAACGGAAGTTCTGCCAGTTTTTCACTAGATTTGGTAGATGTAACAAGAGTGAAGGAAAATGTCCTTATATCCATGATGCCTCCAAGACAACCATCTGCACGAAATTTTTGAAGGGTTTATGTACTGATGCAAAGTGCAAATTGACTCACAAGGTTCATCATTTAATCCTCTCTAGTAGAATGTAGGCTGGCAGTATAGCAGTTTCGACTATTTAAAAGCTTATTCTTTCTTGTTCTATGCAGGTTATTCCTGACAGAATGCCGGATTGTTCATTCTTTCTTCAAGGTGGTTTACTGTCTTTGACATTTGCTTGATGTGTTTACAGAAAATGCATAATATTATAACATTGTCTATTTGCAGGCTTATGCTCCAACGATAGTTGTCCTTACAGACATGTGAATGTAGATTCGAAAGCATCAATTTGTGAGAATTTTTTAAGGGGTTATTGTGCTGAAGGAAACAAGGTATATTTCTATTTCTATATTCTATTAATGTTTTTCCTTCATTTGCATGTTCTATTCCAATATTATCATTGACGTGAAACTGTACAATTTTTAGTGCATAGTTCCTTAAATCCTTATGGTGTGGTGAACTTATTGTTTTCTACAATGAGTTTTAATTTATGCCTATCATGGTCACTTGACCTAACTGGATGTAAATCTGAAGAAGTATAACCCAAAGTAGACTTGAACCTGAACTTACCCTATCAGAAACAACCTGGCTCAAAAATCACCTGGAAATCACTAGAAGCAATCCGAAATGACTAATTTGAAACCAATATCGAAATATTCAAGTACCAAAATGACCTAATCTGCAACCACCCTACCCAAAATGACATGGACCCGATATGATTGTTGTTCATTCAGGTATAGAGTTTAGGGATATTCTACATGGTACCCTCACAATTTTCCAAATTCTATGATGTACCCCTCTTTTTGAGCTAAAAATCTTTGACCATCTATAATTCTTGGCTACGAACTCCAAATATGGCAATTCTTTTTTCAAAGTAAAGATCTCGTAATGACGATCAATGTGAAAAAAAATTGTTATGTTTGAGTTCGTAACCATGAAGTATAGTCAGTCAAAGTTTATTTTGTTTAAAACGTTTGACCGACCATAACTCGTGCTATAAGTTCATAAAGTGGCAATAATTTTTACTTCAAATTGAAGATCTCGTAAAGATGATCAATTTGAGAAAAAGAGTCGTTGTGTTCCGAACTCGTGACTATGAATTGTAGACGGTCAAAAATTTTTAGCTCAAAAAAAGGGGTACACCTTAGAATTTAGAAAAACATGGGGTACCATGTAGAGTATCCCTAGAGTTAATTATCATGTCATTTGTTCATTCAACTATAGGCACATATATACTTTGTTAATTGTTTTATTGATATGTTATTGTGTTATTGTTTTCCTTATTGTTCCTCTATGATTTGGTATGTTTGTGGGCTGACAACATATACTCCCTCCGTTTTATATACATGATGATGTTGATTTTTGAGAAAGCGGTTCACTAAATCTAACACCTTTGAGCAAAAAATTATATTTACATCATTAGATTTGTTGCCAAATAAACTTTCGTAAGAGTTATATTTTTGAGATATTGAAGAGAGAAATGAGTGTCTTAAAATGTGAGAATGAATATATAAAAGAAACAGATGGAGTATATGCTTAAGTACAACTTACGGAGCGGTAAAATAAACAGAACAAACCCATGTCTACATACTTTGCAGTGCCAGAAGAAGCACAGTTACCTGTGCCCTGAGTATGAGGCCACTGGTAGCTGTCCTCAAGGGTCCAAGTGCAAACTTTACCATCCAAAGAAAGGCTCTAGTAAGAAAGGAAAACTTTCAGAAGATCAGAGAAATATCAGGGGGCGGTATTTTGATCCTGGGCTCACAGCTACTGTATCCAAGCATGAGAGTGAGACTGCGATCCTTGAAAAGGATGTTGCACTTATGAACAATGCAGTTCCTGAAGGTGGAGATTTGGGCGATTATATCAGCCTTGATGTAAGCGATGATGAGGCAGGAGAGACTATTTATCCTTATAGTGAAGCGACGCATTTACCCGAGTTTGTTCAACCGAACAGCTGTGTACTTTCTAGAGATGATTTGGGTGGTGACTTAATGCATAAGGAGGTGATGTATTTGTGTGAGTTTGATGTTTTGGGTTCTCTTTCGGACCATGTCGATGAGCTGCCAAAGCCTCTATGCTTTATGGACATACAGTAATAAATTATTTGAAGAACCAGAGAAATATCAGGAGGCAATGTCTTGTTTCAGGGCTCATAACTGTTGCAAAACCTGTTGCAGCTGTGTCTGAGGAGATTGACGATCTTAAGAAAGGTGATTTAGCCTTTAAATGACATGTGGTCCTTGATGTTAGGGATGAAGAAGCAGCAGAAAGATAAGCCCAAATAGAAGTGAACCTTGCTGCCGACTTGATCCTTAGAAATCTCAGTTGTAAGCTCTTGGTGAGGTAACAAAACCTCTGCACAACTCGGAAAATCTACACTGGGCTAGAAAAGAATTCACTAAGGAATGGAGAATGTGTGGCGGCCACGTAGTGGTACCTAAGTTGAGTACTGCTCTCATGGGTTTTAAAGGGGATTTAGCCTTTGAATGACATGTGGGTTCTTGATGTTAAAGATGAAAGCAGCAGAAAGGAAAGGCACAGATTGTAGTAACAAAGCTCGGTTGATTCCCAGAAGTGATAGTTGGAAGATGTTGGTGAGGTAACAAGGCTTCTGCACTACACGAAATCTGAATTGGGCTAGAATAGAATATGCCAAGGAATGGAGAATGAGATATCCGCCAAGTGGTACTTAATTCGAGTATCTCGCCCTCTCACATGGGTTTTAAAACATACTGATATCCCTTTATTTGTGGCGTTGAACAAAGGCCATGTGAAAGGGTGATTCCGAATTGAGTACTGCCTGGTGCACATATCTCACTCTTCTTGTCTTCGGCGTAAGATTAGGTTTTTTTTTAGTGTTTTTTTTTTGTTTTGTTTGGGGGTTGGGGGTGGGGTCTAGGTATAGGTATAGTCTTTTGTTATCCTTATTATATCTTGTAAGGTCTTATACTATGCTTGTATAGTTGTAGGTATTTTGCTGTACATTGAAATTGGGTTATGAAATTGAACACATTTTACAAGGGCGTGTAGCTTTTCTTTAATTATTCTTGGAAGCTGCTCAATTGCTTACTGTTTTGGGTCTGGTCTTTCCTTTATTAACAGCCGGCATGGAGTAGGAACCCGAACTCATTTCCATCACCGTCAACTCACACCGCCTTAATTAAGTACTCTCGAAATCAGGAGGAACCATACGAGCCATGACATGAGTAAACAAACAATTGTAGTCCAAATGTGAGCAGACTCTTTGTTGTACTTTTGAGGTTTGATTTTAAAAATATTTGTGCATTCACGAGGTTGAGGCAACGAGAAGAGTGTTTTGTTGCAATGCATAGATGTTTGTGCAAAATGTTGACGATTAGATGGTGATGGTGTGATGCACGGGTTCCAATCCATCCGCTTTCAAAATTGACCATCATATATCTCTCTCTCACGAACTGAGACTGAAATGCTGAATTCATTAACATTAACATTCAAAGTAAAAAAGCCGTAATTCCTTAATATCTAACAGATGCCGAACTGGATGGCGGAATCGGGCCAAGTATTTACTCCAATAGAGGACAAAGATCTACCGAAAACATGTATCTCAAAAACTAAACCACCAAATCTTGCATCTTATCCTCAAATAGAGGACTGAATGCATTGGCCTCACAACTCACAAGGGTATCATCAAACACACAAATATGGTCACATAAATAACACCTTCAACAAACCTTCAAATTTCGAGGACAAATAAAACAACCATACAAACTAAATAATGGCAGCGGCGTCATCATACTACATAGCTTCAACAAACCTGCCCATAGTTTCTTGGAGGAGTAGCGGAACCAAAAGGGCACACTTTAAGAGTCTCGGCTTCCAAATTTCAGCACAACAAGCCGAAGTGCGAGAATCAGAGCAAGGGAAATCAGTTGGCGAAGACGAGCACCAAGCAATTACGCAGAATGTACTCAAGCCAGTTGAACCCCAAATTAACGTTCCAAACAGGAATATGAGTAGAGAAATGGGAGGGCAGTGGCTTAGCAGTGTGACCCGCCATGTTCGCATCTATGCTGCTTATATCGACCCGGAAACCTGCGCCATGGATCAGACCCAGACAGATAAACTCACCCTCATTCTCGATCCCGGTGAGGAATTTGTGTGGACTGATGAAACCTGCAATAAGGTTTATTTCTACTTCCAAGAGCTAGTTGATCACTATGAGGTATTATATTCTCTCTCAAATTTTCAGCTTAGTTTACTTGTGAACAACTGAACATATATCACAATAGACTAAACGGTTGGGTGGGTCGTGTGGATACCGGCAAATTGCAGATTTGCTATTTTGAGTCAAATAGAACATGTTTTTTTTTAGAAATATTGTTCCCTTCATCCTAATCAATCATTTGTTTAGCTTTGATTAAAATATCCTTCACAAAAAATAAAAAAGTAAATAAATGATTGGGAATGAGAGTATTTGTTAAAATCATTGTACGACAAATAATATTTATTTAAGGGGTAGTTTCCATATCAGTCGGCCACGGGTCAAGATTTATGAGTTTATGATCCTGAAAAAGCAGGTTAGATCAAATGCCACCAGATTTATGACCCTAAATCACAGGCATTTCAACAGTCTTTATATTAGTAACGAGGCTGGAAATTCTGACATTCAGTCTTCAATAATAATGCAACAGGGTGCCCCACTGACAGAATACACGCTCCGTCTCATTGGTTCAGACATAGAGCATTACATAAGGAAAATGTTATATGATGGAGAGATCAAATATAACATGGACTGCAGGGTGTTGAACTTCAGTATGGGAAAACCAAGAATGAAATTTAACAGCAGTGAGATCGAAAATGTACAGGAATAATGACAGTTGCAAACATGAATGCTCAGATGTGTAAGAATATTGTTGCTATTATAACATATAGAAACCATTCAGGAAGAATTTAACCATACATGGTTGTTAGCTGTGCATAATGTGACCACAGTGCAGTTATTTATTGAGAATCTACACTACTGCAATCAGCTTGACGGAGTCTACAGCAGGACCGATAATTGAAGTCAAATGGCCACAAATATTGGCATCCTCAAAAACTTCCCACTTGTAACCCTCACTGGTAAGCGCAGCTGGCTTATCTAGCGAAAGTCGTCTAGAGTAGTACTTATGACTTGGGCTCGAGACTAGGTAGCGGCCCTTGTGGCACCCTTTACACACAAAAACTAGTGTGTCCAAGGTAACCTCAAAGTGCTCGTTTTTTTTACCATTTGTAAGAGTATTGGAAAGTATTAGGTGTACATTGTAGATGCCGTTAAAGGCATAGTTTACCCAACCACCTAAATGCAACAGTATAACCACAGTATGTTGCCAAAAAAAAGTCATATATTCGCAACCATAACCGTGTTGAAATCATATAAAAATATTGTTTTGAGAATCATACACATATTTCTCTGTTTTATTATAATTCCAAATCCAATGAATGACACGTCTTGGGCTACTAACCATCCTTATATCAGTTCATAAGTGTGCATTTAGTGATACCATACTATAAAGTCCTACATTGGTGGTTTACATACATGTGATTAGCTAAATTAATGACACTACAACATACGTCTGACATATTGTTTATTTTTATTTTTATTTTTTGTCTAACGAAGCGCGCACTTAGTCGCATTACAATAGAGGGGACGGGGATTGGAACCTGGGTCATATTTGCCACAATACCTCAATCTTAACCACTATACTAGACTAAGACATATTTGGTTATGATATTTTGTTTATCAAAAGAGTTGCTGAAAAAGTTTGGTTCAAGCGGTACACCATGGATAATGCTCATGTGGGAATTAGAACAACGAAAAATTAACATCTTAGGGATACCTACAATAATCAACTATAACAACCATGTGAAATGTTAATTTTTTGGTATAAGAGAGAATATCAAATAAAGGACATCAAGGAACTGCCCATGTAGAAGAGACACTAAGAGGGTGCCACAAAATGAGTTATCTTATTTATAAAGAGAAGAAACGACGAGTGCTGATTCTGTTGGAGCATGTGAGACCAGCTATACAAAAGATTTTAGAAGTGAAATCTCAACTCCTAAACGATATTGCCACTTACATGTACAGCAAAAAGATGACATTATGGTTAAACGGCGGCAAGTGTCACAAAATGCTGTCTACCTGACAAGGCAAAAGAGTTGTCAAGGTAACACAGGATCAAGGCAAAAACATCTGACGACATTTGGGCGACCATGGCGGAGGGATCTCATGAGGAACGTTCTGAAGAAAAAATTAACACTCATCGTCAGAAGTCAACCATGGAAATGGCGTGAAGTTTGCGTGCAAGAAACGGAGAGGCAAGTAATGAATTTTGCAACAGTTCATACTTCTCAGATTTTTTTAAGCTATTAGGCTTATAGGCTAAAGTATACATTTGCAATATTGAACAAACAAAGCTTCGTAAAATGTTCATAAAGGCAGTAGAACAGGAAAAGTCAGCCACCAGTAGTCTAGTCAATAAAGAAACTATTGTTTATTTGTTGAATATTCAAATTTCACAAGATTATTCTCAGAATAAAGCATACTGAACCAACAAAGAATCAATGGTAGATCACTGTACCTGCAAGTAGAACAAAAGCATCCGCAGAAGATTCAAAACCTTGCGGGAATCTGATTTAACTTTCTTTATTTCATCGTTCAGCTCTGATATCAAAACAATCAAATATATTAGAGATGACATCTTATTTTTAAAATAAATAATGCAGTTCTCTTAATGAGTAAACAAAATGAGCAAACTTCCAAGGTTTCCAACAAAGTAATACTATTGTATGTATGTAGACAGCAAGTAACCACTAGCCCTAGAAAACAAAACTAATAGGAATAATTGACAGGCACGACCATGGTATTAAGTATCGGTTTAAAGTATTGATTTCAGAAACTCGTCAACGAGGCGTAATTGTGGCAGATACCACCCCAAAATGTTGTCGTTTAACCTTTATAACTATTGTACATGTAAAAGAAATGGGACTTTGAGGTATTGTGATTATGCTGTTTTACTATTATAACTTATAAGTATAAAAGAAGCGGGACCAAAGTTTGAGATAATGAGCATGCAGAAGAGTTTTACATTGTAGGTGTCAAATTGCTTCTCCCTCCAAGGAGGGCAGAGTGTAAATGAAGAGCAAACAAGCGCTTTCCACTTTTTGCTCGTGGACTTTCAACCAAACTTAAATATTACATATTTACAAGTTTTAGTTCAACAAATTCTACATGAAACCATCAAGTTTCACAAGCTTCTGTCAGCCGATATCGCATGAGAAGGACCTTACAGGCACAATCAGCTCAAATCTCCATGTATGTGTCATTGCAAAGTACAGGATTACCGATCAGAAATCATTTTTGCACCCTATTTTTTCACTAAGTCAGCAGAAACGTTGTTCCTCCCCAATTTAAGAGTGATCAACATCGTATACTAAAACTTGGAGACCACTACGTAAAATCTCATCAAGATTATAGGCATCGAACAGTAGAACACAAAGGGCAAGCAGAGAAAGAAAGGAGGCGTAGAACTGATAACCTCTCAGGAGGAAATTAGTGGTTTTTATGGTGAAATTAAGTGACATAATTCTCAAGATAAAAGAACAAAATTAAGAAACAAACCTAGAAACAACATAATCAACTTAGAAATCAATAAGATATCATTTGAACCATGATCTGGATTCATTAATTGTAGACAAATTGAATGATTTGATCCACAATGAGAACTCAAAGCGCTTCCTCAACCACAACAAGACTAATATAATAATAAAACAAAAGTAATCTAATCAATGATACCAAGAATATACTGACCAGGATATTTATCAAGGTACGAGCGGCCCAAGTGTCCCTGCCTGTAACTTCCTCCACTACGAGAATCCCTGTAAATTTGTACCTCTGAGCGATGGGTCATTTCCCTCCAAAGATCATCAAGCTCCTTTTGATTAAATGGCTTTCCAAGGATTTTGTGCAACTGTCTCCAAAGCTTTGAATGAGTTTTCCTAGTCTCATTCCCAGTGTTATCGCGGACATTGACCTAAGTTGAAGCAGATAACATTATAAATAACTAAAATTAGATAAAACTATAAGAGTATGGCTATGGTATTAAATCCCAATTTGAGATTTGATTTATAATTGGCTGTCTAAGCCTGACTTCGGTCATTGCACCATAAATGCAGTCCACACCATCTGAAATGTGGTTGAGGTAACTTTCAAAACCTCGATTTTTTATGTTGCAAATGGTGTCCGAGCTAGACTATATACTCTGAGAGTTAAAACGCTAACACTATGTATAAGAAAGAGATTTATCACTGCTTAGTTGTTCACTTACAGTAGCAGAAGTATTCAGCTTATCGTGAGTGGCTGTTGGAGATAGCGGTGTCGGAGTGATAGTTGGTTCAGTAGAAGAGGGAATGTATCCTAATGGTTGAGAAGAGGAATTGGGCGTTATAGGATTTTGAATTGGTGGTCTTGGAGCTGCATCAATATCATCATCAGTTGCCATCTGTTCAACACCTTCTTCATAAAAGATCTGTTGATTGTCTCCATATTCATAGAGCATTGAATCTCCAACGACCTTAAGACCAGCAAAGAACGACTCGTATGTCTCATCAACTTTTTGTGCCCTTTTCTCCTGCAAGTCTTCCTTATTCAGGGTATTACTATCCTGATGAGATCTTCGTATTTTCTTCTTGATCACTTCTGAACGATCAGCATCATCTTTGTTGACACCTGAATTTTTTCTTCCACGTCGTAACTCGCCATCACCCTGGTGAGATACTGAATTCTTCTCAACCTCATCGAGAGGTTCGGTCTTAATATTGCGCGCGAAAGTAGAATTTTGTTGATCCGGTTTTAACTGACTTTCACCTTCCAACCCCCTCCTCTTCCGCGTGTTATAACCATGGGGAGTCCTTGAGGCTTCCCTCTTCTTTGCATCTAAAGAATCATTTTCAACACCTTTCACAAAACCCCGGATTCGCCTTCCCGATTTTAACTTTTTGTCAGCATTAAAGCTCCTCTCCTTACTAATAAAGGTACCCCGGCGAGCTCCTAAAGTCGATCTTTTAATTTTACCAACTCGAATTGTCTCATTTTTATCACCAAAACTAGAATCTTTCCGCCATGACTTTGACTGTCGGTCAACGTCCGAACTCCCTTCTTTCCTTCTTGGAGCTTTCCTCCTCGCTAAATCAGTTGGATCAATCTCGACTTCATACACAATAGGAGAGCTTACACCATGCTCTACCGACACATCAAGCATATACCCTTTCCCATACACCTTCAAATTTTCAAAGAACATAGCATATATTGGATCATCTTCCTCACCATCTTCCCTCAAAATCAAGGAATCCCAATAGTCTTCTAAATCAACCAAAAATGAAAGATAACTTTCATCGAACTTAGTATTTTCGACATCAACTCGTACCCTTTTCTTGCCTTGATTATACAACTCCATATCCATGAGATAATCTGCTCCTTCAATAATTGTCTCAGAGAAAGAGGTACCCTTTTCTCTTTTCTTCCCCAAATTGCTACTATTATTATACTCCATCATTCACAAATCCAACACTCCTTTAATTTCGATACAATGAGTAGGAAAACACAAACACTTAAAGTCAGTGGCGGAGCCAGGATTTATAGCAGGAGAAAAACTACTATAAATATTGAACTTTTCATGCAATAAAAATCTTAATCTATGTCAAATCAAATTTAATATTACAAATTATTAAAGAACAAATTACCAATTTCATACACAATTACATTTATTTGAACAATGTACCCATTATAGATTACAGCAAAATAAAACAGTATCTATTTGAACAATGCACACCATAAATTACTTGATGAATTGATGATTAAACACCCACAACTTAGATTCTTGAAATTCTGACAAAATAGAGAAATTAATGCCAAAATTACCTTAAAAGGTAGGTTTGATGAATCAAATTAGTGCATGCGTGCTTCCTGAATGCTTCCTTTCTGTGATCGTCTCAATTACCCACATAATGTAATAATTATAACAAGGAAATCAATGGAAAGTTGTCAAATTTGGGAAATTTGATATATAAAGTTATGATCTTTTTCAAAGTATGGTGTTTTCAATTACTTCCAAAGGGTAAAAGACTGTGTTTTAATTAGAGTATATATCTGCATGATGCTAAAAATTGGGCTTCGGTACAGTAAAGGGTTTAAAGCTTGTTTTAGTTTCATGTGAACTGATTGGTCACAAAAGAGACCCTGTTTTATACGGAGTACAATGGTCAATGGGTAGTTATTTACTTACTCGACTTGAGTACTTGACTCCAATTTAGACTGGTCAAATTCAGACTCGATCCGGATATTTGATCATGCCTCACCTGTTTTATTCATGATTATTGACCCAAAAATTTCAACATGGGATACGTTTGACCCAAACCTGAAATACCAGTTAATTTAAGATCGAAACATGACCTGTGATGATCATTATTTATATACATATTTTATGCTTCCCTTAGACACATATAACTCGATTTACCGTCTTTCCTTTCTTATTTCTATGCTATTTTAGCTAGAATATCGATTCTGCCGTTCTATTATGTTTTAATGCAGATTGGATGCATTTGGAGCTTTTTTAGTAGATATGAAGCATGGCGGAGTCGGATCGTAGAAGGTTAGGCATGGGAATCGAGAACAAAAGAGAAGAAATGAAGAAAATCGAAGAAACGAGCCAAAAGAAGGTCTGCTCGATCGAGCAAACTATACTTGCTCGATCGAGTCGGTCTGAAGGTTGCTCGATCTAGCAAGATACCCTTGCTCGATCGAGCAACCTTGTTTTTCGACGACTTTTTCTTATTTTCCTAAACTTTAACCTAATTAATTAGATTTTTGTATTATAAAAGGAAAGCTTGTCTCACATGCTTTCTTATGCTTTTCAATGCTTTATTGCTTTAAATTAGAAAACCTAATTTAGTTTGCTTGCCTCTGGATTTTATTCATCAAAGACGATTGTCTTTAGTTCAACTTGTAATCGGTATTCTTCAATCTTTCTTAGTTATTTATTTAATTGTCTTCTTGTTCTTTAATTATTCTTTGTTCATCCTTTCATAATTGTTAATCATGTTTACTTTAATTATTATTGTTGTTGTTTATATCGTTATGAGTAGCTAAATTCCTTTCTAGGGTTGAAAGGGGATCTAGGATTGTTAGAAGGGGTAGATTAATTGATTGAATTGCAATTGCATGGTTATCGTTTGATTATCGTTTTAATTCTAGTTGTTTGATTACTGGCCAGGATTAATTAACTAGTCTTGCAAATTAGGATTGACACCGACCGGGTTAAGACTAAGATAGGCTACGATAATTGAATAGAACTCGTTTAATGATAGCGATCGCATGTTAAATTGTGGATCTAAAGGGCACAATTGAATCGACCGATCTTGTGACCTTAGATAACTTTATTGCATGATAGTTGATTTCCTCCTTACCCCTGAACAATAATCCTAGTGAACCTGTGACCCTAGACTTTTAATCTCATTGTTTTCAACCTTATTAGTTTGTTATTGCTTTTTACTAGTTGTTATTATTATTAGTTATAGTTGTTATTGTTATTAGTTGTTATTGTTTACTTTAGTTGTTGTTATTGCTTTTAGTTTAGAAACCAAATCTCAAACCCAGAAATTGTTACTATAGAGACAAACCTAGTTTAACAGATTAGAATACTACCGCCTCCCTGTGGATTCGATACCTTGCTTACCGCTGACTATTAGTTAGTAGTGAATTAGGTTTTACTTTGATTAAGGTGACGCGACTTTACCCTTATCAAATTTGGCGCCGTTGCCGGGGAGGCAACAGTTTTCTGTTTGTTTCTACTTAGTTTGTCTTTTTCGTCTCAGGGAACCTAAGTTCCTTGAGACAGTTCTCATCCTTTTCTTTAGTTTTTGTTTATGCCCAGGTGTTCTAGGTCCGTTCTCGTGCCCTACGATTCCGAACCAGAGAAGACTCTCCGGTCTAGACGAAACTTTTGGAAGGAAATTCAAGAAGCGGAAGACTTGAGTACGCTTGAAACAGTTTACGCCGAATTCGTCGCAGAAAAACCGTCCTTAGAAGAGGATACACCTATTTCTGCACCTACTACAACCATGCCTACTCTAGCCAGCCACTCGGAGCCTACTGTTGCATCTATTCCCAAGGGATTTCAACTCCCTACTACGGGTAATAGTACTTTTGAGATTCGTCCATCTTATATCTCTTTGGTGGAGCGAAACATGTTTGGAGGAAGCCCTACTGAGGATCCTGCTAAGCATATGGAGAAATTTACCAACTATTGCTGCTCTATTCCTTTGACGGGTGGAGTGACACAAGATCAGATCAAGTTGGTGTTGTTTCCCTTCTCACTACGAGACGGGGCAGAAGATTGGTTGAGTGAGTTGGATATGGCTGCACTTGGCATCACCGATTGGAATTCTTTGGCTCTTGCATTCTACAAAAGATATTTTCCGCCACAGAAAACCAATGCCATTCGAAGTCAAATCACAAGTTTCAAACAAGGTCCCAATGAGAACTTTAATGAGGCCTGGGTTCGCTTCAAAAAGCTTGTCAAGTCTGTTCCACATCATGGTTTTGATACTTGGTTCTTATGCAACCAATTTTATAATGGGTTATATGATGATCAGAGGAATTTGCTCGATTCTGCTGCTAATGGGAGATTCCAAAATAACACTACTGATGCCAATGCTTGGAAGTTAATTGATGAGATGGCTACTCACAATGCTGAGTATGGGAATCCTAGGGGCAATGTGAGGAGAGGAGGTACGGATAATGCAGTTGCAGCTCAGTTAGAGGCATTAACTGCCAAAATTGCCGAGTTACAAACTTCAAAGTCCTTGGAGAATAAGCAAACAGTTCATGCCATGGTTCAACAAGAGCCAACCTGTGAAAGATGTGGTACTATGGGGCATAATGCAGTGGAATGTATGAGTACGGTTGATCAAGTGCTTGCTTTTCAATCCTTTAAGCAAGGTTCACCGTACTCTAACTTTTACAATGAAAGGACAAGAGAGCATCCCAATTTCTCCTACCGAAGTCAGAATGTTCTTAATCCGACCCCACCACCACCTCAGCAACAAAGTTCATCTTATGTGATTCCTCAGAATCGCAATTCTCAAGGTAACTTCAATCGTTCCAATCAAGGTGGCCAAAACTTCCAACAACCTCCACCTCCACCACCTCCAAGTAATGATATGGCGGAACTGAAAGCCATGTTGCAGCAGAGTCTTATGATCCAACAAAAGCAAGATGCTCAGATCTCACAGTTAATAGCTCATAATAAGATGGTTGATACACAAATTGCCCAATTGACAATTCAACATCCACATAAACAACCAGGTAATCTTCCTCCTCAAGGACACCCTCCACATGAACAAGTCAATGCCATCATTTTGAGGAGTGGAACCCATTACAAAGGCCCTGAAATGATAAGGGATGCAACCAATGAAAGCTTGGAAGTTGCGGATCAAAGTTCGAAAAAAGGCGAAAATAAGGCTGAAACAGAGGTTGCTCGATCGAGCAGCACCCCCTTGCTCGATCGAGCAACCCATAAAATCTGCCCAAATTTGTCTCGGGAAGTTTCTGAAAGTTACAGTACACCAAAACTCGATCGAGCAAGCCATCTGCTCGATCGAGCAACCCCTGTTTCGGATGAAAAGCCTTCTAATTCATCTTCCAAAGCCAAAGAAGCCGAGCCCATTGTAATTAAACTTCCTTTTCCTCAACGCCTACATCAATCAAAGCTCGATAAACAGTTTGTGAGGTTTATGGAGGTAGTGAAGAATTTACAAGTGAGTGTACCATTTACCGAGTTGATCACTCAAGTGCCGGCCTATGCAAAGTTTCTAAAGGATATATTGACAAGGAAGCGGTCCTTTAATGAAGTGGAGACGGTTGCATTTACTGAGGAATGCAGTGCTGTTTTGCAATCCAAATCACCACCTAAGCTAAAGGATCCAGGGAGGTTTTCTATTCCTTGTAATATAGGTCGCTTAGCAATAGATAAAGCCCTTTGTGATTTAGGGGCTAGTGTTAGTGTAATGCCATATTCTATATGCAAAAAGTTAAATATGGGTCAACTTACTGTTACAAACATGACCTTACAAATGGCCGACCGTTCTATTAAACACCCATTGGGGATTTTAGAAGACGTACCGGTTAGAGTAGGGAAGTTTTTCATACCAGTTGACTTTGTTGTCTTAGATATGGTTGAGGACACCCAAACTCCTATCATCTTGGGACGACCATTCCTCCATACTGCGGGGGCGGTTATAGATGTTAAGAATGGGAGACTTACACTAACAGTGGGGGATGACACTATCACTTTCAACTTAGATAATGCAATGAAACACCCCCTACTAGAAGAGACATGTCATAGGGTCGATATTATGGATTTAACTATTGATGACTGTCTCCCTTTGCGTTTGGATAGGGATCCTCTGGAGATCGCCTTAATTTCCAGCACTGCTGAAGCTGGAAGCTCACGGAGTAAGCCAGTAGCTGAGATAGAAAAACTGTTGTCGGGAGAGGAATGCAAGTTACCAAAGGTGTCTAGCTTGGGTAACCCCCCTAAAGTTACCAAGGTAACGACATCTGAATTTGAACCCGACTGATGAGCAGTAGTGACAGCTGGTCACTACACCCCCCATTTTGCAGCTGGTTTGGGGGAGGTTATGTTTATACAGCTGGTACTATCTATCCTTGTACTTTCTTTTATTGTATTTTCTTTTAATTATTTCCCCTTCCCTTTTGTTAGTAGTGTCCTTTAGGTTGCTGCTGTTGGTTGATTGTGTGATGTTGTGCTGTTAGCGTCACAATGAGGACACTGTGACATTTAGGTTTGGGGGAGAGTCTTTATTTATGTTGTGTGTTTATTTCCGTTGTGTGAAAGAAAAAAAAAATCATAAAAATTGAAAAATTTACAAAATCCAAAAACATGTTTTTTATTTTATTAGGTCGAGTCTTGGTGAATTGAATTACAATGATGATAATTTGCATTGTTTCTGCATTTGAATCCCACATAAGTTGTCCATGTACATTGTTTTGACTTCCTATTTTTTGAAAACAAAGCTCATATTACAAGTCTTGACCGTTTTTTGACTTACCTTATGCTAATTAGATTTGGCAATTTTTGTTGGTAAACCACTTAAATTCTGAGGTCTTTAGAGCTTCCTAGGCCAGGAACATCAATAAACTGGTCTCATTGTTTTTTAGGCTTGAGTGTGGTACTCCTTGTGGAATGTGTAACATCAAATTGCATAAGTGTGACATTCGTTTCTTGATACTATACGCGTTCGTTTGATAAGTGCATGAGGAAAGGTGATTCTTTTTGTTCAAATAAGCCTCACATAGCCAAAAAGACTTGATTTTATACCCTTATTATTGAGTTCTCTATGTTTAGCCAATTTGAGCCTTTGTAGCCTATTTTATAACCTATCTAAAAGCTACATTCCTAGAATTTGCCTACCTTATCGGGACAGTCGCAGTTGCATGTTTTCCTTGTCTACTTGTCTACTATGGTTGGGTCGGGATTTCAAAAAGAATATCAATTGGGTGTAGCAAGTATGTTGGCAATTGTGTCATTTATTCCCTTTGTTGAGAAAAGTTGTGAAGCAAAAGAAAAAGAAAAGAAAAGAAAAAAAATGATGAAGAAAAGAAAAAAAAGATTTGATTTATGAAAAAGAAGAAAAAGAAAAAAAGAAAAAAAAAAGAAAGAAAAAAATTGTTGCTTCATTGAATTATTCAAGGGAAAATGAAAGGGAATTTACTAGAGTCTAATTCATTTTTCAGAGAGCAATATCGATCTCTCTCTTGTGTTGTCAAAGTTTAAGATGATTTCTCTAGTCGGTGTTGGTTTGTGCTAGTCTTGTAGATTTGTTTTGGTAAAGTGTCGCTGCGACTACCGGTCTTAGCCCCACATTCCCATACGTGCCTTGGCACAATCCACTTCTATACCTTCACCCATTAGCCTCCCTTTTTGTCCTGGTTCATGTGCTTTGTAGCGAATGCGTATTTGTTGGGGAAATTACTATCACATTAGAATGCGTGCATGCTTCATAAGTTGAGTGAGTGTTTCTATTTCTTTCTATCTTCACAAAACTCACCTTTACATAAACTTATGAGTGCATGAGTGAATCCGCGAGAATCCGACAAATTGAGCCTTGCAAGATTGAAAGGTATTTGGTTTTGTCTATACTACGGTATCATGTAAAATCTTGGATTATGAGCTGCGTTTTCTACTTTCACGTGCCTTTGAATTTGTTTTATTGGTACAACTTGGTCATTACTTTGTTATAGATATGGATAGCTTGGGATTTGTATGTGCATTAACATTAGCTTTGAGTTTTTCATTCACCATTTGTATGTTTGTCCTTGTATAGTGTTTAGTGCTTTGCTTAGGGAAAAGTAAAGGATTGGTTTGGGGGAGTTTGATGATCATTATTTATATACATATTTTATGCTTCCCTTAGACACATATAACTCGATTTACCGTCTTTCCTTGCTTATTTCTATGCTATTTTAGCTAGAATATCGATTCTGCCGCTTCTATTATGTTTTAATGCAGATTGGATGCATTTGGAGCTTTTTGAGTTGATATGGAGCATGGCGGAGTCGGATCGTAGAAGGTTAGGCACGGGAATCGAGAACGGTGGAAAAGAAATGAAGAAAAACGAAGAAACAAGCCATTTTGAAGGCTGCTCGATCGAGCATAGTTCCTTGCTCGATCGAGTCGGGCTGAAGGTTGCTCGATCTAGCAAGATACCCTTGCTCGATCGAGCAACCTTGTTTTTCGACGACTTTTTCTTATTTTCCTAAACTTTAACCTAATTAATTAGATTTTTGTATTATAAAAGGAAAGCTTGTCTCACATGCTTTCTTATGCTTTTCAATGCTTTATTGCTTTAAATTAGAAAACCTAATTTAGTTTGCTTGCCTCTGGATTTTATTCATCAAAGACGATTGTCTTTAGTTCAACTTGTAATCGGTATTCTTCAATCTTTCTTAGTTATTTATTTAATTACCTTCTTGTTCTTAAAATTATTCTTTGTTATTCCTTTCATTGTTGTTAATCTTGTTTGCTTTAATTATTATTGTTGTTGTTTATATGGTTATGAGTAGCTAAATTCCTTTCTAGGGTTGAAAGGGGATCTAGGATTGTTAGAAGGGGTAGATTAATTGATTGAATTGCAATTGCATGGTTATCGTTTGATTATCGTTTTACTTCTAGTTGTTTGATTACTGGCCAGGATTAATTAACTAGTCTTGCAAATTAGGATTGACACCGACCGGGTTAAGACTAAGATAGGCTACGATAATTGAATAGAACTCGTTTAATGATAGCGATCGCATGTTAAATTGTGGATCTAAAGGGCACAATTGAATCGACCGATCTTGTGACCTTAGATAACTTTATTGCATGATAGTTGATTTCCTCCTTACCCCTGAACAATAATCCTAGTGAACCTGTGACCCTAGACTTTTAATCTCATTGTTTTCAACCTTATTAGTTTGTTATTGCTTTTTACTAGTTGTTATTATTATTAGTTATAGTTGTTATTGTTATTGTTGTTATTGTTCACTTTAGTTGTTGTTATTAATTGCTTTT
>JAIUZE010016722.1:0-36465 GCA_022085475.1 Heliosperma pusillum
AAAAAATCATCATCAAAAACCTCAATTCTAAGCTTTACTAATATATTATAAATACGAATCTAACATAGAAATCATATAAAACACGTAAAATGTACCGAGTAAACCTTCACCGTTACCTTTAAGCGTCTTTAATAGATTCTAAACCTTCCTAGTCTCCACCTACATACAATTTGATAATAAAAGATGAATATCATTCACCTTGAGAAAGACGGATAATTTAAAAAGCGAGAAAGACGGTAATTTTATTACCAATACGGATAGAGGAAGATAAGAGGGGAAGAATAAGACGAACTTACGTGAATTTCGACAAGAAACGAGTGAGATACGATGACTCAAAGATGGATCAAAATGGAGGCAAGGGTTTTTGGTGGTTTCTTAAGGAAGAAGAAAGTTTTGTAATGTGTTTGTGTGAGTAATGAATTAGGATAGGAGAGTATGAGATATTTATGGGAAAAAGTCAACAAAATTCAAAGTCGACTTAAGACGGGATTCTCATGGAATCTCGCGGAAATTCGAAATACGAACTCGGAAATTCTAAATTCGACTCGAAAAATTAAATTTACGGTTAAAACTAAATTTCGCTGAAACGTTTCTGTAAAATATTTTCACTATAAAAATAGGGTACATTTCCGGGTGTTACAATTTGGGTTCCTAAAGACTAGATAAAACTAATTGCGATAAAAATCACAAGAAAAAGGAACACTAAACCGTGCTCCCCGGCAACGGCGCCAAAATTTGATCGTGCTTGTCGCGAGCCCGATACAAAGATAAATTACCCAGACTAGGCTAATAACAATTTAATATAATTAGGGAAGTAGAGGTCGATCCTCAAGGAGATAGTGTTTCCTATAGGATTGTGAAGTGTCTCGTAATTGGGTTTTATCTAACGAGTTTCTGGGTTTTGGAGTTTTAATGTCTAAACTAACAAAAAGCATAAATGAAAACAAAATAAAAGCAAATGAAGATGAAAGCAATAAAACAAATGATGAATTACCAATAATGAGAAGCATCTAGGGAAGTAGGTTCACACATGTAGATTGACATATTGATGAAATTGGATTTAGGACATGCAAATAATTCATTGCGAGTTCGTAAGAATGATGTGTTCATTACAATCGTAGATCAGATGGTCTAGCAGGCTTTTAGGCGATTTACTAGGTCTTAATCCACCATGCCATGCTTTGTCTATTCAATTCTCGTATCTCTACCTTGGAAAAGAATTCTATACTAGTCAATGATTTTGATCAGGAATCGTCAACTATCGTTATAGTCCAAACATGCATAGACACAATGTTTTAAAAGCACAATTTCTTTTATCCAATTATCATCTTTTAATCAATCTAACATGGCTACCCTACACCCTTGAAAGGTGACTACTCACTGATGATAATGTTTATATCTAAGATGATGATGATAATAAAAACTAGGATAGACATGTTTAGTTGGTTTTTGACAATAATTTAAGACTCTTTATAAGGCGATAATAATGACGCTAATTGACAATCTAAGAAATGAAATTACGATTACAACAACACAAAAATGAATCTAAGATAATATGAATAGAAAATAACAATAAAATAGAAAACAATAAGAACATTAAATAAAGGATAAAATAGAAAAACCTAGGTGACGATCAACAACGAAAGCGATAACAATAATAGAAATCCCTTGCATAGAATAATCGTTCCTTGAATTACAACACTTGAACCCAACAAAGTAGATTACAAAGATTGAAATTCTTATTGATCTAAACTAAGGTTTTGATGTGAAATGGACAGAAATAAACTAAGAACTAAAGACAAAAGAAGAAAATGATCTAAACTAGAATTTCTAAACTAAAGAGAAATGTAAGAAGAGAAGAGATGTTGTGTGTGAGATTGATATGAGTTGTGTGATTGATGATGAGAAGAGGGCCTGGAGCTCTCTTTATATAGCATTAAGGTTTCGTGGGGAAGGGGTCGAGCATTGAACATATAGGACAAAAATAGGAAGTTGAAGCATTTTGCTCGAAGCAGTAGAGATACCCGATCGGGTACACACTTACCCGATCGGGTAAGTTGTCATCTGGAAGCTTTTGACTAACGTTTCATCTCCCTTTGATTTGACTTGACTTCCATCATCCCCCTTGACCTCTTCAATCGGGTTTGTTGATAGGGTTTGATGTAAAGTGATGAACTCTTCCGCTCAATTGATTGATCCTCCGACAACTGCGACATCGTCTTTTACTTCTCCTCTCTTTTGAGTTAGTGAACCTTCTTGAAATGCCTTTGACATGGTCAAGCTTGCTTCTTCAAATCGTCGGGTTCTAGGCAAATGCTCGGGAATATAGAAAAAGGGCGTAGAAACGTCACTTTCCCTACAAAACAGGTTTGAACACAGGAATTCGCCTAGAAGACGATATTAGCTCATAAAATGGCTTAACAAAGCACAAATGACATACAGAACCGAGCTAAATTGGGGGTTAAAATCATACAAATATTCACTTATCACCGGCAAAGGTTCCTAAGTTCATACTATAATCATCATTGAATAATCGAAACCGAACTTGAGGAATAGAGTTTCTATTCCTAGACCTTTGTAACTCAAATGAGCTCAAGAATTCAAGGGTTAATTGAGGGTAGGTCTTATAACTAAAGTTCATGCTAGCATTCATTCCTAGACCCCTAAATAACACCTTAACATGCTCATAAAGCTTCATATGTCTTAAAGAAGAAACATCGAGGAATTTTGTAGCCCTCATACCTTTGCTCTTAAGAATACACCAATTTTGCCATTGCTTGTTTGAACTAAATTCGACATCCGGAAAGTCAGGATCATGCATAGCATCTCCTTGATTTTCGGTTTGATCATTTGCTTCAAGCATTTCTATGTCTTCTTCTTGGGCTCTACTACTTTCTCCTTGGTTGGAGGTTCTTGCCCTCTTTGATCTCCTTATTGTAGGTGCCATTTATCTAAGAGAAACTAGTATTAGAATCACTTCATTATAAACACAATTTGATAGCGTAAGTGTTATAATACTAGGCTCTAAGCAAAAATTCAAGCATAGCTACCTAAGTGAAACATTATCATGCTATCTTTGAGCACAAATGGATGTTCTTAAGCATAACAATATGTCACTAAGATGAGCAACATACACTTGAATCATGAGTTTGGCCTACTACTCAAAGGTACTAATGCTAAATTAACACAATAAGATCATAAGTTCATAGTATAAAGCATGAATTCAAGCATCATACTACCACTTAAGCATAAGTTCTTAGCATATAGTAAAGATGAGTATCCTAATTGGCATATGAGCATTCAAATCATAGTAAGCATACTAATTAATCACTAACATTCACTCTATAGCATGTAAGAAGCATTAGAAATCCAATTGAAACAAGTTTTTCATTAAAATCAAGAACCCCCAAATTTGGGTTAGGGTTTGTTCATGTTGGATTTATGGAAAATAGAGAGATTGAAGTAACTAAAGTAGAATTAACTTACTTGATGATGCTTAGAGGTTGCCTTGGATGAACTATTGTGACAAATTTTGTAAGAAAAGACTAAGAAATGAAGGTTTTAAGAGAATTTGAGCTTTGAAATTGAACAACACGGGTATATGGCAACAAGCAAAGGTAGTGTGTTGGCTTTATAGAAGAAAATAGAATAGAACTCGAAGCAGACAACTTACCCGATCGGGTAGTCACAAATCCGATCGGGGAAGTGTGCTGATCCGATTTTTGTTTCTTTTTTCTTTGCTACTTGCCCTTACCTTTTGGCTATGTCCTTGAACATACTTACTAACCATATTAATCTTGGAAACATGGGCCAAGGATAGCTCCTTGTTGTCTCAATAGGTCCTCCAATTCCAAGTACGAAAAACTATCAACTAAACATGCATTTCTAAATGTAAATAATAAGTAAAACGAAAATTGTTTCTAACTATTACAACCCAAAATTTCAAAAAGAATGTCTAAATAGTCCAAAACAAATTCATTGTCTAATTAGTGGAATAAAGAATGCATAAAGAAAAAGTAAAGAGAAAGACGGGTTGCCTCCCGACAAGCGCATTTTTAAGTCATGCTAGACTTTGAATTTTTTTATCCCTCCTTAAGCCTTGTGAAGGGATTTGAGCTCCTTGTAGCTTGATTCGTCCTTGAATTTTTCATTTACCCTTGCCAACATCCATGGCAATCTCATTCTAAATATGCTTCCGAAGCTTTGAATGCTTCGAGGTCACCATCACCTACACTCAATACATTCCCCTTTCTATCAAAGGTGGCACTTGATCCATCCAATTCAAAGGTGATCTTCTCTCCTTGCACATCTATACAAGCCCCAATTTTATTTAGGAAGGGTCTTCCTAATATAATATAGTCGTCTCTTTCTTTCTTTGAAAATATGACATAAAAATCAACGGGAATAAGGAAGTATCCAATCCGTATGGGGACATCTTCCACAATTCCTGCTGGAGTATGCATAGATCCATCGGCTAGTTGAAGGCTAGTATTAGTAATCTTCATTTGTATTGGGCAATGGTCGTGATAGAAGGAAAAAGGCATGACGCTAATAGCGGCTCCTAAATCACACAATGCATTTTTGACCTTATGAAGACTCATTGTGAAAGAAATGTTAAAACAACCTGGATCTTTAAGTTTGGAAGGAATGATAACCTTCCCTTCTTCAAGGGTAGGTTCCTTGTGAGAATCTTTGGTTGCTTCTTTTTCTCTAGATGTTTTGCCAATCCTTGCTTCCAACCTTGAGAAAGCTTTGTCATTTGCCCTTGTTGTTTCAACAACTCTTTCTTCTAATTTCCCTTGAGCTTTTATCAATGTCATGATCAAAGCTTCGAGACGGGATGTCTCCTCTTGTGTAGGGACTTGGGTTGGTTTGGCTAGTGTAGGATTATTGCAAAGTTCGTGGGGTAACCTAAAGATGGGCTCCTTACTCTTTCCATTCCCAAGAGGATGATCACAAGGTTTGTCACTAATCATGTCGATTGTGACAATCAACGGTTCTTCACTCTCTTGGGTGGTTTGGCTAGAACTCGATGGGGTCAACTCTTCTACTCTCTTTTGAAGAGACAAAATGGTTGATTTGAGTGAGTTTAAGCTAGAAAAGAAGTATGAGTACATATTATGTTGGGCTTGGATTACTTCCCATAACTTGACATCTACTTTTGCTATCCATTGATCATTTTGAAAGGATGAGTGTGGAATGGTATGAGATGTATTATTGGGTTGAGTTTGGCGAAATTGTGGGTGAAAGGGGTTTAATGGTGTGAGTTTGTTCCCACATCCTTGAGGTACATGCCCTATTCCACCACAAAGTTCACAAGGTGTTGTTAGTGAGGTAAATGGGTTTAAAACTTTTGGGCGATATAAAGTACATTTTGGGGTGGTTTCGTTTGGTTGAACGGGACAGGCTAAGGAAATGGTAGTGTCAACGTCATTTGAAGTTTCCACTCGGCTTTTCTTTCGCTCTCCCCCATTACTTTGTGAACCTTCCCCACTTTCTTTTTCTGAATTAATTGATAGGTTTGACATAGTGGTAATCCGATCGGGTATGTAACCCAGATGGATTTTTTCCGTCTCTTCCAATTTCGTCTTTGGGCACGGAATCCTATGCCTTGGTCTTGGTCAATGTAACACGTAATTGAGCTTGGGCTAGTCCTCCTTTGACTTGGGTTGATGTTTTCTCTTGAGAAACAAAGTCAAAGTCCAAGATAAGTCCATTCGAGGAAGGATGTAGCGGAATCGTAGTCAAATCGTGAAATGGCTATCATCGGTTCCTTGAAAACTCGTATTCTAGTGCCTTTGCTCCATAATGTAAGAAAATATAGCAAAACCGCTTCATTTCCTATAAAACGAGTTAAAACACGCAAAACAACTAGAATAGCAATATTAGCTCGTTAATCACTTAACAAAGTGCAGACCCTCATATAGAAATCGAGCTAAAACGGGGGATAAATTAGTACAAAATATCACTTATCAGACATCTTCTAGATCATGGTGATATGCATCATACAGTGTAAGATGGGTCAACAGGAAATGTCCACCCACGTTGGGTATTAACATCTTCGGGCCACTCGAGGAGTATTAACTGGAAATGCGTGGCCACGCTCGGAAGAGATCTCTGGTAGATTTTTCGGTCAGACAGTTACTCTCCCAGATCGAGAAAACTACTCTACATATATTTTTCAATCGCAAGTGCGACCTGTAAGACACCTTGCAATGAGTGGGAGGATGTGACGCAAAAGAGACTAGAGAATTGGTAGCACACAACTTGTCGAGACAAGTGGGAGAAATTGTAGGAGGAGGAGTCCTCCGCAATAGTGTTGCTACATGCACAACTTGTGTCGGACAAGTGGGAGATTGTTGAAGTAAGTGTCCTCCACAATAGTGAATTTATATAATAAATCTCATTTGGAATATACGTGACATGATTAGTATATTTTGATACTCCACGTCAGTTGATTAACGTAAATCGGTAACGCTCAGTTGACTAGAGTTTGACGTTATTGTCGTATGACGACGGTGATCAACTGATCCCTTTAGGTCACACCTATAGGATGAGACCCAAATAGAATACTAATTATTTGTATACGATACAGTTTAATTAGGGCATTACATATATTTGATATGTACGTTTAGTTACGAGAGTTATTTATTGGAAATTGATTCCACTTAAGTTTATTAGTCAATTATACGATAACTGACTGAATAAATTTTACGTCTTATTTTAATACGATTAAATAAGATTTAATTTAGTGATTAATCGTTAATTCATTAAATTAGTTGAGGTTATGCATATATTTTGAGGTATAGGTAATTAGTTAATAATGATTACAAAGAGTTGTAAAATAAATTAACTAGGCATTGTGGGATCCATTATATATTGATATATGGTAAAATATTACTTAAAATGTTAAGTACATATTATTTATTTAATTGAGTCATATAATTGTTATATGATCAAATTAACACTTAATTATACAAGATAATTAAACATATGATTATAAGTATTTGTGGGACAAATATCAAAAATCAAAATGGACCACATTACACATGTGGAGGCCGGATTTTTGCTAGTAGAGATCAATGATGATTGTTCTCTACTAATTCAACACTCCGCCATATGATTATGACATGTATGACACATGATCATTATCATTATACAATCTCATACACTATCATTATGCATGTGAATAAAATAAGAAGAAAATCACCCATTTTGGGCTTGTGTGTGCCAGCCATAGTGCCATAAAATGGGCATTTGTTGTTCATTTTCATACACTTCATTCTTATGCTTATTTTCTTCTTCTCTCTAAAAACCTCCAACATCTCTGTAAACTCACATGCAAACTAATATTCATGTCATATTACTAGTGTAGTAATACAATAATATTAGTAGTATTATATCTTACTTATTATCTAGTTAATAATATTAAGATTATTTGGGTTGATTTTTGGGTGCAACAAGAAGGAGACCTTCTACTTTGGAGGTTGTTTTATGGAGGATCATCCACTAATTACATGCTCAAGAACAATAAAAAGGAGTTCTTATTGTGCCCATATTGAACCGAAAATACCCAATGTAAGGATGTTTTCTTCTTATCTTTTCTTTTATGCTTTTATATTTGCATGCATCATAACTAGATCCTAAATCATTAAGTTAATGTAATTTAATGAACTAATTAGAAGAGTCTAATTAGAGGTCTAGGACTTTCAATTTCGACCCAACTTCCTTCTCTCTTAGCCCTGGCTTTAAACCACCTTAAAAACACCCAGCCCATCTCATTTATCGAGCCCAAACAACCACCCCAAGTCGACATATAGCTGACATTTTAGCCCCTGTTTCCAGAAGCTATACCGAGCACAAATAAAGCTCAAATCGACCCATACTCGACTACCCATTAACCCTAATCGTACCTTAATATTCATACCCATATTGTTGGAGCTAGTGTCCTCCACAGTTAGTGCAATAACATAAATAAATCTCTGTAGGTTCACAGGGTACACTTTGTATAATAATCAGTTGATTAACGTTTATCGATAACGGTTGGCTTGCTAGATAAGTTTGACGTTATTGTCATACAGATGGCGGTGATCAACTGGTCCCTAAAAGTCACACCTAAAGGATGTGATTGAGAGATGTGATTATTTGAGAAAATAATCATATTGATGCCTTATTAAAATGACTAAAAGGTTAGTCAGTGTTTTTGACTAAAAGGTTAGTCAATGTGATGATGATATAATTATTTAATAATGATTAAATAAAGTTAGCTGAGACGAATTAACTGTAATTCGTAAATTGAATATAAAATGTTATATTTAATTGTTGTATATAATGTAAGCTAATTAAACATAAACCGTTCTAATTAATTGGCAAATTATAAATATACGGATATTTATAATTAATGATGTATTATAATGTCGGTCCTTGACAAATGACGATTATAATATATTACATTATATTGGAAGCTAAAATGACCGAAACAAAGTGTCCAGATACACTCGGTTTTTCCGGTCAATGGGTAGTTATTTGAGGAGACTAAATCTCCTCATATAAGACCTAGGAGTGCCGTGCAAAGGAGGTAGCAAGGAGAGAAATTCTAACCTAATTCAACACTCACTTGTGCCTCCATCACACAAAACACAAAACCCTAAAAAGTTAACAGTAACTTTTAATCATCTTTCTAGCAAAGGAGAAGGGCATATCTCGATCAATCTTGGGTGAGACAATTAGGAGGATATCTACTTTGATATCTGTTCTTAGGCCGATTTTGCTAGGACCAAAGGTTTAATTCGTTTTCTCTATATTTACATCGTTTTCATATTTATGACTCGCAATTCATATTATATAATTTTGTTATAATCCTAATTTTTAAGGGGATGTAAACAGTTATTTCCCACAAGTGGTATCAGAGCATAAGGCTACAAAATTATATTATATGTTTTTCATTTTATGAAATATATATTTGAGAAAAAAAAAATTACCGAAAAAAAATTTTGTCACGGCTGTTTATTTTTAGCCGTGTGATTTTTTTTTTTAGGTCTTGTATTTCCATTGTTGATTTATTGATATTGTTGATTTAAAAGGTTAAAATTCAATATAATAAATTTGTACTTGTTTTAATTTGATAAGGATTAAATTAAAATAAGATGGAACTGTTTTGATTTTTGTTGTTGCTATTGTTTTCGGCCTCATTGTTTTAAATTGATAATTTTTGTATAATGATTCAATTTTAATGATGTTCAAAGCGATTGTGATTAAATGAATATAAGGATAATCGATTTAATCATGATTTAGATGTTCATTTTAAAAGGTTAAATTGAATATTCTAGTTTGAATCAATATTTAATAACGATTAAACATTTAATTTTGTACCGATCTAGCAATATTGGCAACACCGAAATTTTTTTGTTTCTGTCCGTGCTGCTGCTGTTTAATAAAAAAAAAATTTCTGGTTTTTTTTTCCGTAGCAGCAGGTAATTTTTATGATTTTAATTTGTTTTTTTTTTGGTTTTTTGATTAAACCGTGGAAAATATAAAAAAAAAAAATTCTTGGTATTGGTACTGTTCACGTGAACAGTGATCAGTAAGAAAAAAAAAAATTTTTTTTTTTTTTTTGTGGCATTATAAAGATAATGTTTGTTTGTTTGTTATTGTGAAAAGGTTCACAATAATGATACCCGATTATTTTAAAAAGGTTTAAAATAAAATGGATTATGAAAGATTAAAATTGTTGTGGACAATTAAGGAATTGTCACATAAGTTTGATCGTATAAAATGGTGGTTTGGATAAATTACTCTACATAATTACAGAATTATGTCTTGAAGAATTAATTTATATAGTTGATGTTTTTTATTTTATTTTTGTTGAATGAATGAATGAATGGTTTTATTTACGTATTTTTGCAATTGGTTGAAAAATGTAATACCTAGTGTGGCCTTAGTTAATCATGTTTTCGTAATGATGGAATCATGGTTTGGATGTATTTATGAGATCTCGAATCTCCTTTTATTTCTTTTAATTATGTTTTTGGAATTAGAATGTAAATAGGTTTATTTTGTAATTTTGAAAATGTAATTTAAAGACTAAAGACGGAGATCGGATGCTCACTCCCACTTCATGGACCAAGATGGAACATCAAGTCAAGCTTCTCGGGTCCATAAGGATGGATTCCAAACTTGTATTTACTGTTCATTTTGGTAGATAGGCCACACTAGGACCGTTGTAATAGTTTACGTATTTTTCGTTCTTTTACTTTTCATTCACATGTTAAATAATTGCATCATATTCCGCCTAAACCAAACCACCTAAATTGCATGAAAAATGATTCATATAGTTTGAATTTTCATCATAGACATACAGATGTCACTCGTTCATAGGGCCATCACCTTAGTCTAAATCATTCACGAAATGCTAGAAATTTGTTCACTTAAAATGAATTAAATTTAAGATGATGGGATCTTCCTCTAAAATGAAAATTGAGATTAGTCTTTATAGGAAAAACTACTATGAACCCCTTCTTCGTCGGAAGTCATAATATGACCCCTTCTACGTTGGGTAAGTAGTGAGTGTTGACCTATTTTACCTCAACATTGTAGTCCGAGTAATATCTCGGGATTATAATGGATTAAAAGATAGAATTTACAGAAATTTATCGACCGAGAATTCTAAAGGTAGAATTAGCCAAGAGGTTGGCTTATCAATTTACAGAAATTGAGTCTTGGGATCATTTATATAATTCTTGAGGGAGGTCAATTGTATAAATGCATGAGTCATCGCATTAAACAGTTTTGCATTAAGACTTAATTTTAAAACGATGAAACTTATCATAATTTTTTCTTCTTTTCACAGTTTCTTGAATCCGTTATATACAGATATAACTGCTAAAAATAACAAATGGCTGGACGTACAGACGACCCAATGCCAAGTGCTACACTCGCTCGCGAGTCCTGGCTAAAGATCTTTATGGACAACATGAATCAGTCCACGCGACTGAAGAATGATGGGTCAAACTTTGCGGACTGGGAGGCGGCATTACGGAATGCTGCCATTGCTGACGGAAAGCTCAAGTACTTGACTGAGCCACTACCGACTAACCTAGGCCCCAATGCAGGAGCCAATGCATCACTTGCTTATAGTGATTTCGTAATGGAGGCGGGTGCGATAAAGAACGTACTCATCTTTTCAATGGAATCAAATTTGCAGAGGCGATTCATAGCCCAGGGTGCAAACAAGATTTTCACCACTCTCTCTAACGAGTTCTCGAAAGCTCCGAGGATCGTTAGCTATGAGTATACCTGTCGCTTCTTTGAAGCGAAACTCCAGAAGGGCCAAGCGGTTAGCCCACACATTCTTGCTATGATCGAGAATGTCGAGAAACTGGAGGCTCTTGGTTGTAAAATCGATGAGACGATCATTATTGATCGACTGCTCCATTCACTTCATGATGGTTTTGCCCTTTTCAGGGCAAATTACTATATGAATGATATGAAGAAAAGTCTTCATCAGCTCCACTCACTTCTCGTACAGACCGAGAGTGATCTGAAATTGAGTGGGAGCGTGAAACAGGACGTTCTCATGATTAAACAACAAGGGTAGGGGTAAGGGCAAGGCTCAAGCTGACCTAGCTGTAGGGAAGCCAAAGTTCAAAAAGCCAGGAAAGGTCAAGAGTGGGCCTGGTGAGACTAGCGGTAGCTCACAAGGCAAGACAAAGAGCAAAGAATACGTGGAGTGCCACCATTGCCACAAGACTGGGCATTGGAGGCGGAACTGTCCCGTGTATGCTGAAGACGTAAAATCAGGCCGCGCCACTCCTGTTGGTACGTCATCTTTTATTCATATGATTGAGATTAACCATGCAAGTTTCGGAACTTGGGTACTAGATACTGGTTGTGGTTCTCATCTGTGTAATCATTTGCAGGGCCTAAGAAGCATCACAACTCTCGCAAAGGGTGATGTGGACCTGCGAGTGGGGAATGGAGCTAGAGTTGCTGCCGTTTCAGTGGGAACATATGTAATCCAACTCCCTAGTGGTTTTGAGTTATTACTGAATAATTGTTACTATGTACCCAGTTTGTCGAAAAACATTATTTCTGTTTCCGTACTTGATAAGGACGGTTTTTCGTTTTTAATAAAGGATAATAGCTGTATTTTCTCTTTAAACGATATGATTTATGGTAAAGCTGTTTCCATGAATGGAATATATGTTTTAGATCAAACCACAGATATAATGCATGTGAGTAATAAGAAAGCAAAGGTTGGTGACAAAGATCAAACCTATCTATGGCATTGCCGTATGGGACACATAAATGAAAAACGCGTGAAAAAGCTCATTGATAATGGGACTATCTCCCCATTTGACTATGAATCTTTTGGCACGTGTGAATCATGTCTCATAGGCAAAATGACTCGAATTTCCTTCAAAGGTGTTGGAATGCGCGCTGCTGACCTATTAGGACTCATACATACTGATGTGTGTGGACCTATGTCAATCAACGCTAGAGATGGCTATAGGTATTTTATCACTTTCACGGACGATTTGAGTAGATATGGTTACGTCTACTTAATGAAGCATCAAAGTGAGTCCTTTGACAAGTTCAAGGAATTCCAGAAAAAGGTTGAAAACCAGCTGGATAGAAAGATTAAAGCACTACGTTCAGATCGTGGTGGCGAATATCTTTCGAAGGAGTTTGATCGACACCTTAAAGACTGTGGTGTATTACTACAGTTAACTCCACCTGGAACACCACAATTGAATGGTGTGTCCGAACGGAGAAATCGAACATTACTTGATATGGTTCGATCCATGATGAGTCACACGGTTGTACCTGATTCATTGTGGGGTTATGCTCTTTTGTCAGCTGCTCTAAATACTTAACCGAAGTCCGTCTAAAGCTGTAGACAAGACTCCATATGAATTATGGAAGGGAACGGTCCCTAACTTGTCCTTTATTCGGGTTTGGGGCTGCGAGGCTTATGTCAAGTGGAGACCTGACGATAAGCTCGGCCCACGATCGGTCAAGACATACTTTATTTGTTATCCAAAAGGGATGTTTTGTCATTACTTTTACTCGCCTACCGAACATTCGAGTTTTGTTGCGGATAGTGCGAGTTCTTAGAGAAAGAATTTCTCCGAGAAGAATAGTGCGACAAGTAATGAACCTTCGATCTTCGGAGATTCCTAGAACCAACAACGAGCTACCAATGGAGGGGAAATTGTTCCCTACATCATCGGCTGCGGAAATATTCCTGAGGAACCCAGGAGGTCGGCGGTGTAAAGTCTCCCATTCCTCCAGACAGATACATTGGTATGTCGAGGAGAATGGGAAGAGATTGACGTTGACTCCTAGGAGTAACGAAACCGCTACCTATAAAGGTGCCATGCCGTTCCGACTCTAAGCTATGGATTGAAGCAATTTGCAATCCGAGATGGACTCTATGTATGAGAATGATGTATGGGATATGGTTGACTTACTTGATAAGGTTCGGCCTCTTCAGTGCAAATGGCTTTATAAAATAAAGCATTCTGTAGAAGGACAACCAGATACATACAAGGCACGACTAGTGGCAAAGGGTTTCACTCAAGGGCAAGGATTGCACTATGATGAAATTTTTGCACCCGTAGTTATGCTGCGTTCCATTCGGATAATCTTAGCGATTGCCGCTTTTCATGACTATGAAATTTGGCAGATGGATGTGAAAACCGCCTTCTTAAACGGTTATTTGGAGGAGGAATTGTACATGGTACAAACCGAAGGTTTTATTGATCCTAAAAATCCTAATTAAGTTTGCAGGCTTAAGCGTTCCATTTATGGACTTAAGCAAGCATCTCGGAGTTGGAATCATCGTTTCGACAAGGTGATAAAAGAGAATGGTTTCACTCGATCGGTCGAGGAACCATGCTTATATATCAAGTCGAGGGCGCAAGATTGTCTTCATAATATTGTATGTTTGATGACACTACTCTTGATGGGAATGAATACCTTCTTAAATTCGGTAAAAGTACCAAGTTTGGTTAAAGAACCATTTCCAGATGAAAGATCTGGGTGAAGCACATGAGAATTTTGGGGCTCGTTTATCTACAGAGATAGATCACGACGGATGTTATCCCTCAGTCATGGAGTCTATATAGATAAGATTCTGAGAGGTTCAGCATGACCAACTCCAAGAAGGGGAACCTTCAATGGTCTCTGGGATGCATTTGAGTAAAGCTCAGGCACCAAAGACATCGGAAGAGGTCGAGCGCATGAGTCGGATTCCTTATGCATCAGCTATAGGATCGATCATGTTTGCCATGATATGCACACGTCCAGACGTGGCATATGCATTGAGTATGACAAGTCGTTACCAAGGCAATCCAGGTGAAACACACTGGATAGTTGTTAAGAATATCCTTAAGTACCTACGGAGGACTAAGGATTGGGTATTGACTTATGGAGGTGACACTGAGCTATGCGCAACCGGTTACGCAGATGCTAGCTTCCAAACGGATCGAGACGACTCGAAATCTCAGTTTGGATTCGTGTTTACTCTTAATGGCGCTGCGGTCAGCTGGAAAAGCTCCAAACAAAATGTTATAGCAGATTCTACGACTGAGTCCGAGTACTATGCTGCTTCAGAGGCTGCGAAGGAAGATATATGGATGCGTCAGTTCTTACAGGGACTAACTGTAGTTCCTAGTTCGGATGACCCGATCACCATCTATTGTGATAATAGTGGTGCCATCTTCCAGGCTAAGGAGCCTAAGTCCAGCAACAAGTCTAGGCATGTACAACGGAAGGCTTACATGATCCGAGATTACGTGGAGCAAAGGGAGATAGTGATAGACAAGATTGTTACGGATGATAACGTTGCAGATCCTCTCACTAAACCGTTAAGATATGATAAGCATGAAGGGCACGTTATTTCCATGGGAATTAAGCGTGTTCCTGAGTTGTATTAGTTGTTTTGTATGGATTAGACACCTGTATCTTTTTCATAAAAACTATCTATAAAATCATCGTTTTGTTTATATTTTGTTTTCATGTGGGTTGTACGGACAACATTGAACACCACAAAGTGAACTGAATTACATTATATTTGTTGTTTTGGTCTGTAATTGCCTACATGAGCTGATAACTCTGGCAATTATTTTGTGACGTCGATTGATGGTGGGTTCAACGAGCCATAAGTCAAACTGTTGACTGATCGATCACAGATGCGGGTTATAATGATATGCGCAGGACATTTTGTGACGACGTTATGGAGTCCTAAATGTTTCAAACATTAGGTGCCAGGTCGTGGATAGGACATCCATAGTGTTCCTAGAGTCGATTCTTTTGACTATCGACTGTCTCTTGAGATAAAGGCAGTTTTTGGGTGACTTTGGTTTCTTTCTCATGGTCGACCGTAACAGGAGGCTAAGTAGATTTTCACTGGGTCATTTCATACTGCGCTTGTATCTGCAAGATTCGAGTTGAAGAAAAATATCCAACCTTTATCAGGATATGATATTTCTCAGGGCCACTCGAGGAGCTGTAACTAAAATGCATGGCCATGCTCGAATAAGATTCGTTTATCAGTTAAGTTACTCTCTAGTCGGGGAAACCACTCTTGATACTGATCACTTGTAAACTACGACCTTTGTGAATACGGACTTTGCAAATTGGTTTACATTGAGTGGGAGAAATTTATTATGGATATGAGAATCGATTATCGCACATACACTTGTACGGACAAGTGGGAGATTGTTGGAGCCAGTGTCCTCCACAGTTAGTGCAATAACATAAATAAATCTCTATAGGTTCACAGGGTATACTTTGTATTGTAATCAGTTGATTAACGTTTATCGATAACGGTTGGCTTGCTAGATAAGTTTGACGTTATTGTCATACAGATGGCGGTGATCAACTGGTCCCTAAAAGTCACACCTAAAGGATGTGATTGAGAGATGTGATTATTTGAGAAAATAATCATATTGATGTCTTATTAAATAACTAAAAGGTTAGTCGGTGTTTTTGACTAATAGGTTAGTCAATGTGATGATGATATAATTATTTAATAATGATTAAATAATGTTAGCTAAGACGAATTAACTGTAATTCGTAATTAAATATAAAATGTTATATTTAGTTGTAGTATATAATGTGAGCTCGTAATTAAACATAAACCGTTATATTTAATTAGCAGGATTATAAATATACTGATATTTATAATTGAAGTATATATTATACGATTGTCATAATAATTGTTATGTTAATATATCCACTGCAAAATGTTGTAATGGACCTTATTAATGTATGACAACATATTAGACAAATATAATATGTATAACATTATATTAAATGGAAGCTAATATAACCGGAAAATAGTCCAAATACACTGAGGATTTTTCGGTCCATGGGTAGTGGTTTTGAGGAGACAAATCTCCTCATAAAACCCTAGGGAGTGCCGTGAGATAGGTAAGAGGAAGGAAAAAATTCTAAACCTAATTTCACACTCACTTGTGCCTCCATCACACAAAAACACAAAAACCTAAAAGTTAACAGTAACTTTTAATTATCTTTCTAGCCAAGGAGAAGGGTATTTCTCGATCAATCTTGGTGAGACGATTATGAGGATATCTGCTTTGATATCTGTTCTTAGGCCGAATTTTGCTAGGACCAAAGGTTCAATTCGTTTTCTCTATATTTTATATCGTTTTCATATTTATGACTCGCAATTCATATTCTATAATTTTGTTATAATCCTAAATTTTAAGGGGATGTAAACAGTTATTTCCCACAACAAGTCATGTGCAAGCCGTCTCTCTAAACACAGGGTTAGGTTGTGTACATCCGACCCCTAAATTGTCATTTT
Organism: Heliosperma pusillum; assembly: GCA_022085475.1. Lineage (NCBI taxonomy): Eukaryota > Viridiplantae > Streptophyta > Magnoliopsida > Caryophyllales > Caryophyllaceae > Heliosperma > Heliosperma pusillum. Next base: position 16,835 of record JAIUZE010016722.1, read on the forward strand.
CGGGAGCCTTTTAGGCACCAGGGTAACTTGTTGTATTTAAGTACGAAATCTGAATTGGTGTAATTCTTTTGCAGTTATGTGATTTTGGGTTAACAACTTGGACTTCGGCCCCATCAATCCCTTTCCTTTGCAAAACTGTGAAATGAACATTTGGGTAAGATTACAATAAAAGAATTGTCTCTAATTTGGAAAGTGAATTAGACTTTACACTTGTCTTGGTTGAGCTGTAATTATCACCTTTTCTGACATTCAAATGTTGCAGATACTTAGCTCTTGAGTATTTCCAGCACGGCAAGGTATCCTACAAGACTGACGTCTATGCCTTTGGAGTGGTCCTTCTATAGCTAATAACAAGCCGAAAGTCGATAGAATCATCGAGGGTGCAAGGAGAGGAGAACTTGAATTGGTCCAATGGGTAGGTTGCTATTTAAGTCTATTATTGCTTCAATTGAATCAGTAGTAGGTTGTTGACTAGTTTTTGGGTATGATCAAGTTGTTCAACTGAACTTGTCTTTGGCCAAGATGATTACTTCATTCAAGTAGGTTAGACCATCAAGATGACTATTAATTTATTATTTTCAATAAATAGCTTGCTAATTCTAACTTCATAAGGGACAATGACTAGTAGCCCAACTCTCTTAGGTCTGTTTAATATTAACGTTGTGTTTGAAAGAGAAGTCAGTGATTCATATGGCAATGTCATTAATTGTACTCCATCCGGCCCGTTTAATTGTACCAATAGTTGGTCCCTCACTCCCTCCTATCAATCTTGTAAAATAAAAATAGTGAATCTTCTCTATTGTCCTTAGTTGAGTACTCTGGAACAAGTCTATTCCAATTATTCACTTACATCTAAAAGTTGGTCATGTAATTTCTGAAGTCGAAAGGGTAAGAATGGTACTTACCTCACTTTTTTTGTATAAACAACCCTTAGTCAGATAAAACGAATGAACGGATGGAGGGAGTATTTGACATAGATTGCCAATTATTACAGTTTTAGAAGATTGCTTGCTATTTGCTGGTTTAACCTCTGTTGTCGGTTTTCTGAACTCATCTCATTTTGCTTCAGCACTACAAACACTACTATCACTACCCTCACTACCGCTACCACCAGTACCACCCCTAGTACTACAAGATTCAAAAATTAAAGCCATTTCGAAGTGATGTGTTATTTTTCCTTACTTCATTCTTAAAATTCTTGTTTGGCTTGCTTTTTTTTGAGATCACTTTTATAGAGGAACCCTTATGAGGTGTTATCTCATCTCTGTAAAGATGTTATTATACTGTTTATAGAGTACCAAGGGCAGAGGGAGTAACACAAGAGTAGGGTCTAAAGGCACCACGGATTTTGGTAATATACACACACACAAATCCAAGTGTAAAACAATTTTTGTCTTTCAGTACATAAATTTCAATGGGTTGCTTCCCATTGCAGGCAAAGCCACTCTTTGACAAAGGTGATATAGGTATTGAAACGTTACTAGACCCACGTGCCAAAGTCACTTTGAAAAGTTCGAAACTGATTACGCAGATGGCTCGGCTGTTGCTGCATGTGTTAATACAGACGAAGCATGTCAGCCTAGCATGAACGAAGCCATACCTCTTTTAAGGGGAGAAGCTTGCTCGGTCAAGGGTAAGGCCAGTTTCAGTCGGAATGGAAGCTATTCTCAAATACTGCGAAGAACAAAAAGCGATATGAAGGATCATTTGGCTATGCTAGACGTTTCGGAATTGGAAGATGATGATTTCCTGTATAGTCGATGACGATGAGAACAAGAGTTTTTTTTTTGGCTTTCTTATCATTTCTCTTTGCCTTGTTTACTGTCTCTTTTTATTCGATCGTGGGAGGCATATACGAGGCTCTAGATTTGTGAAACAAAGAGTATTAATGATTGTAAGAGTTATAGGAACGTGTAAAAAATTATTGATAAATTGTTCTTTGCTAAGAAACGATTGGCATTCCTGGTTGTCATAAATTTGCGAAATTTTGCAAGGGATTCCTAGAGCCCAGTCCGAACTTGAGTCAGATACGACCATAAGCTGAAGAAAACACCCCCGTTGAGTTATAACTTTCACCATCTGCACTTTCAGAGCTACAGTCAATAGTCAATACCATGGTTTTGGAATTGCTAAGTAATTTCGAGATTTCACTTTTAAAAGTGTGCAGTGATTGATATACTACTGAGCAAAGTAATTAAGAATGAAACAACTGTAATTGTAATCTACAACCAACCAAATCCAAAGCCCTATTTGGTAAAGTTACGAAATGCATTTGTAATATTGTAAAAAGCACTCTACTTTGGCAACTTACTACTACCTAGAATATCTTAGCAACATCTCTAACCAAACCGCGATTAGCTCGGGCAAATGTGGTGAACTCCTCGATCGAAATAAACCCATCCCCATCGGTGTCTATCTCAGCCATCATTCGTGTAACTTCCTCGGAGGTGACAGACCCGAGTGTTTTGAGAGCGTCTCCAAGTTCAGTGGACGATATCTTGCCATCACCATTCGTGTCAAATCGCTTAAAAATTCTCTCCCTATCGGCAATATCTTGAGGCGTATCATTATCAGCCATGATCAAAGTTTCTCAATGAACAGAAAACAAGCCACGAATTGTATTGATTTAATGAAAGGAGGATTTTGGACATGAATTGACGTTTGAGAGTTTTAAATAGATGTTTAGAGGGTCAATTAGCTTAATTATCGGATCACCTTACAGTTGAAAGAATGGCTATAACTAAAACGTTAAAACTTGTACTTTGTGTGTTTTGAGTTTTGAGGCTCTTTCTAAAAATAGTTTTTTTTTTCTTCTGACATTAGTATGTAATTTATTTTACATATAGCACCTTTTCCATAAGATAAACTGAAAGAAACAAATTATCTAACCAAAGAGCCGGAGTACCACGAATAATATTAAAGCAAGCTGCAAAGACCTTTCGGAAATTACGACTTTTTTTGGCAACAGTAAAGATAGTCTTACACAGTACACACCCGACTCACAGAGTCGGGTAATCACGACTTGAACCAGTGGCGGATCTTGAAGATATTTTCTAGGGGGGCCGAACAGTAAATAATCGAATCTTCAATTCTTTTAAAAGGAAAACTCTAAATACAATATAAAGGGAGGCTTTATAAACATAATTTCTTAAATAAACACGTCTTCAAAAAAAAAAATTACACATCTAAAATAAAATATTAACAAAGAGGTAAGAATTTAACTTATAATCTTCATCACAGTAATGCTAGTTCAATCAAAATTTAAACATACACCAATAAATATAAATTATAAATTATGAAATATTAGCGGCAAAAAAAAGGTGTGTGAACTATCAAACCGAAAAGTATCATATATTTCTGATTTTCTGCGAAGTGTTTTTAAAAGCTTAAAAAATTAAAAGTGTCATTCACAATTAGGCCTAAGAAATAAATTGTGTTTCATAAATACCACTCAAGTTATCCTACAAATTTGTTGAATTTAAAGTTAGTACTTAGGGAAAGATAATTATAATCACATTGATTATATTACTTAAAAAACTCAATTATTGTTGATTATGTAATTTTAGAATCAACGCAACATCATTAAGCACGAGGATGAAATGTTTCTGTTTATTTATGTACCTCTTAGTCTCTTACGTTATTTCCGATGTATATTATAAAGATTATGGTCTTGGACTTTTATTGAGGGGGGGCCAGCTTATTAAATGCAAAGCCTTGTGCATATTTCACTTGGCAATTACAAGTTGGGCCAAAATCACAGGGGGGGCCTGGCCCCGGCCCATGATAAGGAAGATCCGCCATTGACTTGAACAGATACTTGGCGGTAAAAACACATGTTGATAAAAGTTGTACTCCGTATTATGTTTTTCGAATAATCCACACAAAAAATAGCTTTTTCCGAGGGGACGTTGACTTGGGAGCGATTAAAACAAGCAAACAAGAGGCGCAAACTAGTGGATAAAGTTATTTTTCCTTGGAACAGTAGTGCCCAGAAGACGCATACAATACAACCACCATGTTGTTTAACAAGCTCTTTTTAAGGATACCATTATTGTTTGAAACAACATCTAACAAGGAGCACGAAAATAATTCATTGAGCACAACAGAGAAAGCCAGACTGGAAACAAAGAGAACAAAATATGGCGAAATCGAAACGGCATCTTAAGGGTACATTTGATTTCCTGAAATAATTGTTAGTAACTCAACTTAGAACAATAAGTCAAAACAACACAAGTTTACATTCAAAGAAAGCTGATGAAGGAATCAGGACTTACTATTCAGGATATTCTATTGTCCGCAAGATATAACGTACATTATTGCAATTAAAGTCAACCCTGCAAATGATTCTCTGTCGTATTAGTTATCGCAACCCCTTGCACAGGGAGAAAATGAGCTTCTTCTGTTAGAAAAATATGGGTGACAAATCAAATATAAAAATTAGTAATAAAAAAGCGAGACGGTTGATAGACTATATTACGATAGTTATAATAGAGATCTATAATGACAAAAACAATATACGATAAAAAAATATAGGAAAAATTAACAAGAATAATCCATCCTATAAGTGGTCTTCTCAAAATAATTTGAAGTTCATTAAATCTCACAATAAACCCGACATTTAATACTCTCTTCTCAAAATAAACTCAGGTGACCGACTACCTGATAAACAAGTCATCGTCTAACTTTTTCCAATAGATTCCTTCATATTCATCTCTTACCTTTTCTAATATTCATCTCCAACCTAAAAACAACCACTCCCCTGTTTTCTCATCAACCTTTATTTTGTACAAGATCGGTGATAACCACATCAATTCGCTTTTAAACTTATCTAATCAATCTCCTATCAACGCATAGTACCTTTGTGATGTTAAAAACGGATCTAACAATTAGGAGTATGTCAATCGCTTATTAAAAAGTATCTAAGTTCTTTTTATTAAAATCAAAATATACCCAAATTCTCTAAACATCAATATAATGTTACCATCAAACTGAGCAAGATAGTTAGGATCCCACAATCAACTTCAATCTTAATTTTGAATTTACTCCCAAATTGATTTGGGAATCTAGGGTTCTAGATTAGGAACGTCACAATGGACAAGGGACAATCATGACAACGGTGGACAACGGCTGGGAGGATATCCGAGGTCGTCGGTGGCCGACGTCAACCAAGAGAGTCACGGCTGGTGGCCCGTGATATGGTTGATGTGGTGTGATTAAAATACTTTCGTACTCTAATGATGGGTAATAAAGGGATTAGTGCTCTTTTAATATATGAGATTTTTGGATAATGTAGTAGTTTAGTTCAATTTTCTTTGAGGAAACCAGAATTTTATTAAGAACAAAAGGAGGAGGAAGGAAGAACAAAAATGGAGAACATAAGAAGAAAGCAGGAAGAAGAATGGAGAAATAACAATAATGGGCCCCACATTGGTATTTAACCGGAAACTATAGGTCAAAAGGAACCCAAGTTTAGTGTGAGATCAGTTGGCTAGGAGTTGAGATTATTGTGGGTTAAAATGAAGTATGGGTTAATATGAGAAGACCACCTATAGGATGGATTATTCCTGTTAATTTTTCCAAAAATATAACCAATACAAATAAAAGAGAGAGTTAAGAGAAAGTGGTCTGGGTCGAATCATGCTAGGCGTTTTTCTAAGAGAGATAACGCCTCCACTGCACTGGTTAACGAAATAATGCGTTCCTCTCCCAAGATAAGACAACCCGTCGAACTCCTTCGGTAGCAACAAGAGGAATCCCCGAACCAACGATCAACCGATGCTCAATAATATTTTAAAGATGGTAAAATATATACTCCGTACTTGATAAAAAACGAGCAGACTTTGTAAGAAATATGGGCCTATACAATAATATATGTGGACAAATTATTAATTCGGTAATAATTGTATTTGTACGCTATCTATTAAGTTACGCCCAATATAAGGTGTATTAGATATGTGCTTATTATTATACGTCTTAAAAAGTATGAGCCAGACTTTTTACTAGTGTAGATACCCATTAGGTTTCTAATGCATGATGGGCGCATTAGACTAAGGAGACTATATAAAGTCACCTGGGTTATGCTCCCTGGTAGCACACAATAACCTAATCTCCTCGCCTCCCATCAGTAAAGAGATCTTTATGGTATGTGTCTACTAGAAGACCTAATCCCGAAGACCGTCCCTTCAGACGGTTCATCCCAACCTTTCGTCATAAAATAAGGTACGCTTCCGCATCTAGTATTTACCGAGTAACTTAGTATGAAGTTTACGGTCTCTATTCGGATTAAATCTAACAAATGCTATCAGAGCCACCTTCATATTAAATTATTTGGGATTTATTAAAGACATACGGTTTTCTTATTTGGTGTTCATTGCTCTTCGGTTTGTCGTGCTTTTCGTCATATAAGGCAATGTCTGATATTTATGCAATTCGTCACTTTGCATCATCCATGTTGTTTGTAATAAGATTTGGTACATCACCCTTCCTTGATATATGTGTAAAAGCCTTGTTTAAGTTCTAGGTGAATTTTGGTACATCACTTGACTGAAACCATACACATACTAATTTTGGAGTATTTATTTTGGTTATGTTCCAATCTAATTGAAACGTGTTTGGTATTATCTGCATCATGTTTGATAGTTAATCGCGTAAGTAATTTTTCGTATGAATGGCGGCTTAACTAGTAAGGATTAAGGAGTTTTGTACATGATACCAAATTTGGTTTAGAAATCAATTAGATCTGACTTGTAGACCAATACTGCATTATGTCAATAGTTCTTGGATGAGTTATGATTATCCTATGTGCAAAGGTGAGGCCAGTTACTTGAATTTGGGCTAAGAGAGTTGTTGTTTTTGGTTATCTTTTTTTCTATTAACTAAATAACTCGGCAAAGTCACCTTTAATAAGGTTTATAAGGCACAATCTTCAGCATTCCAGAGAATTATTATGGGCTTGTATGGTTATTTAGCGATATATGTCATCTGGTTATAACATGAGTATTCTGAATATTATGTGTTTGTTGTCTTACAAGCAAAAGGAAGGAATGACAAGTGAAAATTAAAGTAATGGATGTGTAGTTGAGATACTACTTAAAATTAAAGTTTTAAGTCACTTGTTAGTTAAGGGCTTATTTTCAAGTTCATTTATATTGGCTATTCAATTTTATGAGATGTCTACTATTTTGGGTTATTTGATTGAAACAGTAAGTCGCCAAAGTGACCTCTATTGTGTAGATTAAATAATTTAAAATACTAAGACAATTGTGTGTCATTGGATTTCATGCGGGTAGTGGTCGGCCCAAAGGAAGACTATTACTTGGCAGAGATTCAATTACACTTGTGGTAATAAATATGTAACAGTTATTCGGTTTTTCGTGTGAGTGCAAGTCGGCCCAAAGGAAGGCTTGGCATTTGACATGATTTTACTGTTAATATTTGATTACTACGCCAAGAGTACCACTTACAAGTCTAATTCTTGTCCAAAGATGAGGTTAGATGTTGTGTTAGGTATCTTGTGATGATGGGGATGCCAATATTTGAATCTGAAAATTATTTTAAGGGAGTGACATTTTATTTATGACACTCATAAGGATTATGCCCATAAAGTTTTTAAGATGAATAAATTCAATTTTTTGGCTTAATGTGTGTAGTTCATGCGAATGATGGTCGGCCCAAAGGAAGACCATTATTTGGCCGAATTGCATATACACGTTGGGTAATAAATATGTGACGATTATTTGGATCTTCATGTGAATACTAAGTCGGCCCAAAGGAAGGCTTAGTGTTTGACGTGAGTTTATCGTCAATATTTGATTACAAATTTAAGAGTAATGTCAATGCATAGTTATTATTTATGTCTAACGACTAATTATAAATTTTGCAAAGACACTTTAATTATTTGAATTTATTCAATTATAAGGATATTGTTTTGTTCATTCAGTTTGACACTTATGATTAATACATCTGTCATATCATTCAGTTACATTTTCAATTCGGATGAAACCATTAAATAAATGAATGTTGAGAAAATGTAAATATTTATTTCAGGTCATGATAATCTTAGCATTGTCTTGTGAATGTATAACTGTTACTCATAAGGATTAAAGCAAGTATCATGTGGACTCACGTGATTTGTGGAGTAGCACATTCAAAATGCATGTTTAGTGATTATCTAAGGTGACATTAAGGAAATATTTAAGGGCATTATTAAAGTTAATTCAGTTAATTAAGAAGCTGTAAAAGTCAAACTCAAAGAAATAACAACAAACATAAGGTTAGACTTTTCGGTCGAAAGTTTGTTAATTAGAGTTATGACATTTAAGGAAATTTCGTACCGATTTAAACGCCTCGCGTGTCGGTAAGGATAAGTTTCTCATTTGGGTTTGTCTAAGTTTAATTTTATATCCAATCAAGTTAGGTGGGTGTATCTGGTTTTTCACTCACATCAAAATATTGTTGCAAGTATAAATAAGATGTGACAAGCCAAGTGATGATGAAAGATTCATCTATTTGGGGCATGTAATCATCTTAGTTTGAGACAGTCAACTAATTTAGTTATCATTAATGACTTGTTCCTTTATTTGAGTATGGAAAATATTTGTACCACCTTAGGTGGAGCTTGATTATTTTTCGTATGGACAGATTTGGTCCTTTGTCCAATGAGAAATAATTAATTTTGTGTTTTCTAAATTCAAATAGAGGTGAATTCATCATTTTTGATAGCTTTATATTGTTTAGATATGATTCTCTTCTATGTAAACTTGCAATAAAGTTCAGTGGATATAAATAAATAATTAAGAAGCGACAATTTCTTTTCGGTATGACACATTAAAAGAAAAGTTAAAGTTTTGTGTCAAAACGAAATTGTTGATCCCTTACTTTTGATTTTCATATTTGAGGGGGCAAAGACAAACTAAAGGGAGATTAGCTATCAAAAGAATTTATGGTGTCTTATTATTAACATATACGGGCAGGTGAGCCATTTTATACTTTAAGTATTAATGGTTTAAATCGTTGTGTTAATGTGTAGACAAAACTTAAGTATGGATATCTAAATCTCATTTGTGAGAAGTTTTAAGTTCTTGATGTTTTAAGAATATTTGACTGAGACATAGTACTCAACAAATGATTAATCATGTCATCTTTGATCGTAAGTGTAAATACTATGGCAAAATGACTATTAAGAATATCAACATCAAGAGTAATTTAAAGAATCTCTAGAGGGGTTCGATCTTGTATTTGATATTATTACACCATATTAGGATTCTTATTATGGATGGTGTAATATTTATGCAAGAAAAAATCCCAAGGCTTGGTAAGGAGTGTGATTATTCATACTCTTTTCCTTGACTCTAGTAATAAGGTCTTAAGATTGCAGCTATTTTGGATAAAGTTCTAACAATAGCATTGACTATTTAATTATAGTGTAAATAATTTACACATTTGGTATGTCCAACTAATTAAGGATGGGGTTTCAAAGCCATAAAGTTAATAGTTGGACTTAAAGACAGTCAATGACTATTTTGTTGGATAATACTTAAGTTGTAAGGGTAATAAGATAATGATCCCATAATCAAGTTATTTAAGACGGAAATTAGGGGTTCATTGAGGATGTTGAGTTTGAGTGGGAGAAAAGGTAATTGATATTGTCTTAAGTCTCCTTATACAGGATCGTAAGATCAATTCGGTAGAACAAACTCAAATATCTCAAGAACCAATTCTGTAGAAGATCCACTTAATAAGGATAAATGCAACTAAATTAATTACATTGTTTTCCTATATGGTTAAAATGGAGAATACTGTAATGACGGATTAACAAGTTGTAATAAGAGTTAGCTAATGGAATGGGGGAAGATGATTCAATCAACTTCTGCCAAAACCATTGAAGGTCCTAACTCATATAGGTGGACTAATGCCATAAAGAAAATGAGTCATTTAAAGGACGATGATATTTATGACCTTGTTCCATTACCTAAAGTTGTGAAATATATTGGTTTCAAGTATTTACTTGTTACCAAGAAGGGTTCAAAAGGTAACGTAACAATATATTTCATCTTGTCAACAATGATTATAAGGATCTTTTGGCATACTCGGTTTTTCAGTTACATTGGATGAATGTTAAAGCTAAGATTTGTTTCTCTATGGTGACATTGATGAAACTATTCAGTGCAGTAACAAAAACATTGCTTCGATATATTCAAAGTAGTTGTTTTGCAAATTAAGGTAATTCATCCAATAAAGCTCAAGTAAGGTTTTCCGTCATAAAGAATACAAATCTGCCAGGCTGTCATCTTATTTGATATTTGATGAATGTGGTTGATGATTGTATATACTCAAGATTCAGTGGGAGTTTGTAATATTTTTTGTTAATACCCTTTCAGTAAAGGAGACAAAATTTGTCTCATTAACGCCCTAAAGAAAATATTCATCATATATATTAATGCTTAAATTCACGTGTTTCAAGTTTTATTTCACGTCTTTAAGTAATGTGTTATTTACTTAGTTTGTATGTGTTTGGATATTGCATACATTCTACAGTTTGACAGATATTCAGGCAATACAGATTAGGATCTTGGATCCATTAAGGGCAGCCAAAAGTATTGTTTGTCATTTACATCTAGAACAAAACATTACTTATAGGAGATCGATTCAGGTTGAGATCATTCAGTATTTCGACTCTTAGTTGGTTATGAACATTTGTCACTAGGCTGCAAATTCAGTACGGTATTGAAAGACCACTTAAGTAATTTGTGACAAATGTGATAGTTATAGTTTCTAATGACATTACAAGTGATGTATTGTTTAAGAAACAATTCAGAGTGAAAAGGTGTCAATTATACATGTTGATACAAACTCCATTTTGCGGATCCGCTTATTAAGGAATTACCACCCACGATCTTTCTGAGCTCATTATTCAAATGGGTGTTTCAGTTTTAAGGAAATTCGGTTTAAGTGGGAGTTTATCATGTTAGACACATTAAAGATTACGGTTATTAAAGTTCTGCAGAAATAAGGTTTTCGGTTGTCAGTTTCACTCTGTATTATTATGGTTGATCTCACTAAGGTGGACCAGTTGGAAATATGCATATAAGGATCACATTCGGATGCTATTTCCTTGCTACACTCTCATGCTCGATTCATGTCGTTGGTTATATTGACATATGTGACCATTGAGGGTCCTGCTACGATAAACTGTAGCAAAGGCCGCTTTGATCCTATGTTGGTATAATTGATGGACCGAATTGCTTAAGACGGTTGGTTTGTTGATAGCATTTTTTGAGCTCATAAAGTTATTGTAAATACAATTATCAGGTGTCACGATATATGAATGTATTTGACCCAAGTGGGAGATTGTAAGAAATATGGGCCTATACAATAATATATGTGGACAAATTATTAATTCGGTAATAATTGTATTTGTACGCTATCTATTAAGTTACGCCCAATATAAGGTCATCCACTACGGTGTATTAGATATGGGCTTATTATTATACTCCCTCCTATTCTAACCAATCTTCCCCATTTGACTTGGCACAAATTTTAAGACGTTTAATTAAATAACCAAAAGTAATGAAGTGGGGGTAAGGTGATTGGAGAGAGGGAATGTATTGTGGGGTATTATTGTGGAGTGAATTGATTAAAATAATTATTGTTGTGGGGTAAGGTGATTAAAATAAGATAAAGTATGGGTATTGTGGGGTATTGTAGTGGGGTAATGTGATTAAAATAAGTATAAAAGTTTACCAAAAAAGGAAAGGGGGAAGGTATTGTGAATAACCCAAAATAGAAAGGGGGAAGGTTGCTCAGAATAGGAGGGAGTACGTCTTAAAAAGTATGGGCCAGACTTTTTACTAGTGTAGATACCCATTAGGTTTCTAATGCATGATGGGCGCATTAGACTAAGGAGACTATATAAAGTCACCTGGGTTATGGTCCCTGGTAGCACACAATAACCTAATCTCCTCGCCTCCCATCAGTAGAGAGATCTTTATGGTATGTGTGTCTACTAGAAGACCTAATCCCGAAGACCGTCCCTTCAGACGGTTCATCCCAACCTTTCGTCATAAAATAAGGTACGCTTCCGCATCTAGTATTTACCGAGTAATTTAGTATGAAGTTTACGGTCTCTATTCGGATTAAATCTAACCGACTTTACTTGATTTCTTAAGAATAAGCGTAAGTTTGTTTTCAATATGACTTATTTTGTTTATGCAGTCAAAACTAGCATCTACCAATAAAAGGCATTTATTACCACACTAAATAAATGGTAATGCAAAGTGATATGATCCTACAGTCAAAACCAACCATAATGATGTTTAAGAAAATTGATCCCATTATATGCTCATAAATACAATGAAATCATAAAGACGTGATGTTAAACACAAAATAAATAATATTGACCAAGTTTAAAATTATCCTTGTAACTTATCAAACCAATGGAGTAAATTACTCATTTAAACAATGTTTTAAATACTTGGTCAAATATTTAAAGACTCAACATTTAATTCTTAAATTACAACATCTCCAACAATGCTCCACATGATGTAAGAATATGAAAACATGAATAAAATAAATAATTTTAAAAAAAAAGTAGCATAAAATAATAAAATAATAATAATAGTAAGCATACAATACCGCGTAATAGGTGTAGGTACCTTTCGGGTTTGAACCAACACTTAGTGTAAGTGAGCGTGCACTCGAAAGAACCATAGTAGTATAAATACATTGAACTAGGCCCCTTAAATCAAGCTTGGGCTCACCACACACACGGTACAGGTAATCGATTAGGTTCTATCAGTGGTACGTGTTAATGGTCATATGCAACTATCTTGTGTCATGAGTGTCTCTAGGGAGTTTCTCACATCCCATAGTAGCAACCACACTACGAACATCCACTAGGTGAATCCTCCAAGGGTAGGTGTGACTTCTACCCCGCAAAAAATTATGCCTTCAGATTCATTAAGAGTCAAAGCTCAACCTTAAACCGTCACAACCAACTCAAAATCCGTGAGAGCACCTCATACATCACAAAATATAATCTCACTTCGCTATAGGAATGGGACGCAGACAAAATATTCTGCCAACATGGTGCTCTCCTTACTTAGCCCACCCACAGTTTCATTATTACCCGTTGAACTTCTTTCATGTGATCTCCAATATTTGAATACGGGTTTCCACTGCGATGGCTATCACATGGCCTTCCCTTCGACGATTCAAGTACATACTTGCTGGCACGTCAGTCCTTTTGTAAGCGGATCCGCAACATTGCTTTGAGACCTGACAAAAGTCAAAAAAATAATACCATGAGAAATCATATGTCTCAAAGATTTATGTCTCACCATCAAATGTCTCCTTTTCTCATTAAACTTTTTGCTATTAGCCTTAGCTAAAGGAGCCTCACTATCACATAACAAAGATATATGAGGTATAGGTTGAGACAAAATAGGTATATCAGATAATAAATTTTTAATCCATTCAGCTTCCATGCTCGCGGTATTCAAAGCAACAAGTTCAACCTCCATAGTTGAACGAGAAATAATAGTCTGTTTTGCAGACCTCCATGATACCGCACCTCCACCAAGTAAAAATACATAGCCACTTGTGGCTTTAGTCTCATCAATATCTGTTATCAAACTTTCATCACTGTACCCTTCCAGTACTATGAATATATGATTGTGGCTCTAAATTACCTTAATGACGACAAATCCCATGAAGAGATTATGATAGCCCTTCACGACTCTTGTTCTCAGATGCGCTATTTGGCAGACCATGTATTGACTTTACACACACACATGTTATAAGTTGACACCAAAATACTTGAGGCAAGACAAGGATGAAAAACTTAACTAAAGTCGTGAACTTAGAAAGCATGTCTACAAACAAACAAAAAACATTCAGTTTGAAGCAAGTATTCCTCCACAAAGTCAATACCTGGTCTGCCAAATTGTGCATATGCGAACAAGAGTCGTGAAGGGCCGTCACCTGGAAAACCACAATAGTGTATAGCACAATTCATAGTACTCTTGAGGTACCTGAACACTCTTTCAAGAGCGTTCCAATGAGCGGTGCTAGAATTATGAGTATATCTAACCAACCTCCAAACTGCATATGCAATGTCAGGTCTAGAAAAAATAGTAAGATGCAACAATGATCCAATAACTTCAGAGTATTTGGGTCGAGACACACTCTCCCCCAGATTTTTTCTCAATTTAATAGATAAATCAAAAGGAGTAGAGACAGGACTTCCATCAAAATAACCAAAATTACGCAACACTTTTTCCACATAATGACTTTAGGTTGATGCGATACCATTATCAGTTTTCACCAATTTAATACCCAATATCACACCAGCTTTGCCAAGATCCTTCATATCAAAATCTTTGGACAAAACAGCTTTCGTCTTATTAATGAAATTCATATTACTACCAAAAATCAATATATCATCAACATACAAACAAAGAAGGGTTAATCAACAACAATAATCCATACTATTGGCCGTCTTCTTATAATACCCGAACTCGATTTTAATCCACAACAAACCTTGCTACTGTTCCCTTTTTCTTGTATTGCACTAGGCTAATTTTTAACCTGCTAAATCCGGATAAATTAGTATTATGAGCCCCAATATTAATATAAAGAGTATTAATCCCTCCCTAACATAACCTTATACTATACCACAAGGTCCACAACATCCTTCATCAACTCCATGACAACCATGTTTGGTCACAACCACCGTCATCGCCATATCCGCAACAATTATCATACTCACCAGCCCACACCAAACTCACTCTTCTTGTTTAACTCACACACCATCGTTCACACCAAGAGCACCATTATCAACCAATCCCCGAAACACAATTTGGGGGTAATTTTAATTTAGGTTATGGGGTGCTGGTGTTATCATAATTAATCTCAATCCCATCAATTATACAATAATCAATCTTATTCTTTAGCACTCTTAAGCAAATAATGATTCTCAATTGAGTATTTTGGGACTGAAGGAGAATATGACATTCGGTTCTTAACTATGACACGACAGAGCAGATGTAGTGGGTCGTGGAGTGGGCATATGTAGTAGTCGTGGGTGGTTGTGGTGGTGGTGATACGGTGAGGGAGAAGGGTTAATTGGGTGAGCTTTTGAAGGGGCTGGTTAATTAACAGTCAATTGTTTTGTAGGTTTTGTTATGGGGGCTGCGAAACATCGTCGACGTTTTATAAAACATCGTCGACGTTTTTAAATAAAAAGACCACTATTACCCTTTTCTCTCCTTCCTCTCTCTAACTTTTTCTCTAAAATTCTAAAACCTCGTAAACTAATCTAAACAACTTCCACAAAAATTTGAAAGACGGTTTTCATATAAAATTAAACGGTAGTCAATGGCGGACAATGAATCATCGGTACGTTATGCAAACCCTTTAACGTAATTTTTGTTTTGTTTCTTTAGTTTTCCATTAACGTAAATTTGAAAGACGGTTTCCATTGTTTTCTTTGTTAGTGTTCCGTTACGAGCCTATGACATTTGTTGATTCTTGAAAAACCCTTTTGAAGTCGATTTATAGTTTTTATGCCGAATTCATGAATATTGATATGATTTTTGGACGATTTAGGGTAGGAAACTCTACATTGGACGTTGATATGGGGAATCAACGTCCAATATAGACGTTGATAATCAATTTTGACGTCCCACCTAGACGTTGATACCCCATATCAATGTCCAAGGTGGACGTTATCAAGGTTGATCAACGTCCAAAGTGGACGTTGGTTCCCTCCTCAATGTCCAATATGGACGTTATTATCTATGTGTAACGTCTGTCCTAGACGTTGACACCCCATATCAACGTCTATGTTAGACGTTATGTATAGGGTTCAACATCTATAGTGGACGTTGAACTAGTGGTGTAACGTTTTTTTGAAGTTTACTTGCGTATTTTCGTGTTTTCGTGTAATTTCTCGTGTTTTCGCACGGTTTATTTAAGTTTTAATGTAATTTCCGCTTGTAAACATGGTTCATTTGAGGAATTTGTCGATAACGGGTTCGATTTCAACCCTTTATTTGTGACGGATATAGTTTTTGAGACTTGTGACGAAGCGTTTGATTGAGCCCAAAAGATAGCGTTTGATAATGGGTTTGCATTGGTGAAAGCAACTAATGGAGCGAAAAACCGTAGCGAACCTGACTTGTTATCTTCATATTTGCGTTGTTCTAGGTACGGGAGGCCACCGGGAGAGTATGATTCCGATAATCCTAGGAAACAATCCGGTTCACCTAAATGTGATTGCAAATTTCGTATTCGAGCCGTGCAAAACAAGTTTCGGGGTTTCGACGATAAACCCATAATACTTTGGAACATTGTGATCGCCGTTGGTTATGGGAAGCACAACCACAAGTTGGTAAAGTACAAGGATGGACATAGGCATTTTGCGGGTTTAACTGAAGAAGAGAAAGAGTATGTGAAACAACAAGTCCGGGCCTCGATTCCCCCGAGAGATATTAAAAACGGTCTTCATCAAAGAACCCCGGAAAAACCGCAACCCTCAAGCACCCAAATATATAGTGAGACAACCAAGCTGAGGCGTGAAATGAGAGGGAATCGAAATCCCGCTCAACAAATGTTGTCCTTAGCTGTAGAAGCGAAATATGTGCATTGGCATGAGAAGAATCCCGAGACATGTGAGCTTTCTCATGTTTTCATGTCTCATCCGGAAGCCGTGAAGCTGTTTCGTACCTATCCACATGTTGTGCTTATTGATTCGACATACAAGACCAATGTGTACAAGATGACACTCGTTGAGCTTGTTGGTGTCACACCATGTGGATCTTCATTCTTGATTGCTTGTGTATTGATTCCTTCTGAGTCGGAAGATGGGTACAAATGGTTATTGAAGAAGTTGGGAATGCTTCTCGAGTTCACCGAAGCATCTATTTCAGCGTTTGTCACTGATCGGGAGTTGGGTTTGATCGCGGCTCTACGGTCCGTCTATCCTCTTACACCTCACTTGTTGTGTCGTTGGCACTTGAACCGTGCTGTTGAGAGCAAAGCACAATCGTGGTCAAAGCATGAGTGGCGCACAAAGCATATCATGTGCAATGAAGAGCATGGTTGGAATGGAGTGATAAATGCTACTACCAAGGAAGAGTACGAGTTGCGTTGGGCCGCCTTTTGTAAAAATTGGAAGGTAGTGGCGACTTATGCGGCGAAAACATGGGGCCCGTACTCAACAGGGTTCGTATTATGCTACACGAACCGGTATTTCCATCTTGGAAACACGGCTACTTCCCGGGTGGAGTCCTCTCATTCTCTTTTGAAGGCTTGGTTGAAAAGTTCTAGCCTAACCCTTGATACTATGTGGTCCCGTATTCATTCTATGCTTGAAGGACAACACTCCAAAATAAGAAAAGAGCTCGAGGAGTCAAGAAGTAAACCTTGTCATACATCTCATTTGTTTTCTTTGTTGAAAGGAAAGGTGTCCTTAAAAGCCATCGGGATTATGGAAAATGAAACTAAGAGGGGAATTGAGTTAGGGATCGGGTTGGTAAATGGATGCGGTTGTGCTTTAAGAACTACTCATGGCTTACCTTGTGCTTGTCTCTTGGTTGGTTTGAAAAACAATGATGAGAGAGTTCACCTTGATCAAGTTCATTCATTTTGAGGACATTGGAGTATGGCAATGATGACACAATGCCGAAAAACGATAATGATGCCTTTGAAGAGCTCGTCAATGAAATGAGGAGTAGTGATCCGGCAAGTAAGAGATCTTTCATTGAGAAGATGCGCACCTTTCTTCATCCGGAAGACGAGTACGTATTGCCACCCCCTATTAGAGAAAACCCCAAAGGTCGACCAAGAGGATCTACTACTTGGAACAAGTCATTTTTTGAACATGTAAAGAGGAAGTTTGGGACACCTGGTTCAGATGGATCGACGACCACTCAACAAACAACAGTTGGTGATTTTGATGAGGAGAGGGTCGGTGCACCTTTGGAATTGGCTTACACTAGGGGTCCTTTGTCAAGCTGGAATAAAAGATGGGGGGTCCCGGAGGAGATGTGGTGTTTTTTTGATGGTTGGGTGGATGTAGGTGATGATGGTCATTGTGGTTTTCGAGTATTGTCTCATGCTGCCCGGGGTCGAGAAACTGACCATCTAGTGATGCGAGAATGGTGTGCTCGAGAGATTAGGGGTTTTGAGGTGTACAAGGATTATTTTGATGCGGCCTACGTCACAAATAATGGTTTTACTATGTTTGACAACACTTTGAGGCGCATTGAATTTTCCAACAACACCGGTTGTGGTCAAGAACATTGGATGCATGACGTTGATCTGTATGTTTTCGCATCGTTGTTTAACTGGGCAATTTGTGTCATAGGTAAGGCCCCGTCTAGTCCGAGTACATGGCAATGTAGTACATTTTTGCCTTTAAGAAGTTGTCCTCAAAGTCCGGTCCCATATGGTGTTTTATGGATTTTAAATCACCACCAACATTGGATGCGGTTGCATTGTAGTGGACCACCTCAAGAAGTTCCAATGTCTCCAATAGAGATGACTTGGGCGGGGTATAGAGAACAAAATGTTGCACACTATGAAGATTTGTACAAGATAAATTTCGAAAACTGGCACACATGTATGGGAACGACACCTAGAGTGCGTCGCACAAGAAGGGATAAGTCTTGATTGTTGTACTTGTGTAATTGATGGATATTTATGTATTATTTTTTCTTCTTTTATCTCAATTTATTTTTGATTAAATAAAATTGACGTTGACAACAGTAGAATACAGTGGTTACATAAAGCTAACGGAAATTAAAATGGATACATAACTCAAACTGACAACTTTAATAAAGTTCTGAAAATAGTGGGAGAACTCTTAATACACATAATCAAATACAGCATGTGAAAACCCTCGCGAATGCGGAAATATAAAACAAACAAGCATGTGAATTATATTGCGGAAATAGGTAGTTTTAAAAACTTTTATACATGCAAGTTAAATAAAACGAGGAGTGTCAAAATATTACAAACTAAGTACAGGAGTACAACAAAGAGACGGGGTCTCTTAAAATATTAGCAAAGAACAAGTGTTTAGCAAAACTAGCTAATATCGTCTAGAGGTGAACTTCCAGGGACAACGCCCGCTAGCTCACACCCGAACTGTGACAACTCTCGCGAATGCGGAAAGATAAAACATACAAGCATGTGAAAAGATATGCGGAAATACGGTATTTTAAAAACTTTTTTACATGCAAGTTTAAATAAACGAGGAGTGTCAAAATATTACAACTAAGTAAGGAAATACAACAAAGAGACGGGGTCTCTTAAAATGTTAACAAAGAACAAGTGTTTAGCAAACTAGCTAAAATCGTCTAGAGGTTAATCATCCAGGGACTACGCCCGCTAGCTCACACCCGAACCCAAAATCTCAAGCAAAAAGCCATCCAAGCAAGCAACCTGTTCATCCATGAAAAACATGAATGCCACAGTCAGTGGGGAGTAACTCCGGGTTCTCCCAGCCATATCACATCAAACGTACATATAAGGAAATACAAAAGTTAAATCATGCATATATAGATATCCATGTGAGATACAATAAGAATAGATAGGCAATACGATATATAATGATAAGCTCATATGGA